>JAUCMU010000977.1:0-10012 GCA_032275025.1 Enteromius treurensis | reverse complement strand
TACATTACCATCACTCTGTTCTTCTATTTGATAATGTTCAGTGCTTTTCTACAATCTGTATTGTTAAAAGCGCTATAAAAAAAAAAAAAAAAGTGACATATGATACCGCTTCAGCACTGGCTTAGCTTCTCCAGCGTGTCCATGTAGACCCAGTTGCGTTCCTCCGTCCCCTTCGGCAGCCGGATGTGGCGGAGCGTCTGGCGCCAGGCCCTCATGTTGAATCCCTTAAAGGAGATCTGGAAGAGGGCTGGGGTACCTAAAGAGGACCCCATGTGTGTACTCCACGGTTAAGACCTAGAGCCTGTGTTTCCCCGGCAGACTCCTGCCATTTAAGAGGGTTCAATCACCTCCCGTATTCCATATGCATTGAAATACTGTTATTTCAATATTGATATTTTGATATACTGATATTTGTTCTGAGACCTCCTATGGGAAGGCTGGACTTCCGTTCGTCTCTGTTCACTTAACGGGGGTGTCCCAGTGCTCCAGGTTACTGAATGTATTGGGCTTTAAAACAGTATCTGGCCTCTTGTGGTGAGTCCCGCCCTACGCCAGACAGAGGGGGCTTGGGAGACTCCCGCAGGACACTGGAATTACAAGACATAGAATGAAGTCAAAACTTACAATTGTGAGTATATATCACTGTCACATCGTCACACTCACCTGTTCCGGGATCAGTACCTACGGAAAGCATGCAATCACCAGCACCTGTCACCCGCTCCCAATCACCAGACTATTAGCACCTGTTCACAATCAGTCACTCTCCATAAAGGATCGCTCAGCTCTCCATCAATGGCTGAGCTCAAGGTTGATTCGCTCTTTCTACCTGGACCTTGTACCTACCTGTTGGATCTCATGCCTGGATGGAACAATGCACTTCCAAGACCTGGAAAGACTTCACAAAGAAACCTAAAGACTGAGTATACTTACCTGATACTTACCTGTGGAATTATCTGCCTGTTTGCTCCATTCATGCGGAGATACTTACCTTATTACTCACCAGCAGAGAACCTGTTTGATTTATAAGACTGTTTCTATCACCATCACAAGTATTTACCAGCAGAAGTGATTCTTTATGTTGGTGCACAAATAAACTCACCTGTTCGCTTGAATCCCTTTGTCTGTCTTCCCTGAGCGTGACAATCACGCAATTCTGCCTTTTATTTTTTCATGTAATTGTGAGTTTTGCAAGATAAAGTCACAATAACATTTTCTTAAATTTTTTTTATCCAGTGGCTGAAACGGCCTTCAACAAAACATTTGAACTATGAGTCAAATTTATGAACAGGAGGATTCTTTATTAGCGTCTTCACACAAAGAGAAAAAGAAAGTTGTTCTGTGGCATAGCTGCATGTGCAACCCTTTGATTCCTTGATTCTAAGAGTAAATAAGCCCTTTCTTTGAAAACACTTCAAAGGAAATACATTTTATTCTTCTGTTTCCTCTGTTGCTGAATGGGCCTGTGTGTCTTGTTTTCGATGATAGATCATTTATTAAGTAAACTAAAGGCACAGTGGAACAAACCATTGTTTATCATTCCATCCTTTTTAATGTTTATTTGAATGCCATGACAATGTACTGTATGAGAACACCTTCTGACATTACTGTATACTTGCTTTCTGCAGTGATAAAGCCAGCATACTTTATTCTATCTTGAGCATAATTACAGTGAAGAGCGGACAACAGATCTATTCTCACAATCAGGCATCTGGCCGGCGTCATCACCCCTGCAATCTATTAATTATACGATATAATGCAGACGACTACTCTTGTGTTGCCTAACTAATGAATCATATCACCGGAGGCTCTGGGTAAACAAGTCTTAAGCACCAGGTTTGTCCTCCTCCCAACAGGCAATAATCGCATTAAATCTTCCACGAACACCTTGTCTGAAAACAAGAATCCTGGCGCTCTCTTTCTGCTCATAAACATGTAGTCTGGATTTGAGAATGAGACTTTGAAGAACATTATTTTTCTTTGTGGAAGCTTTGCGTTTGGTTTGCCTAATGAAATATTAATACTCAAATCAATGTTCTCTGTACAAATATTTAATTATGCAGACTCTCTGCTATGATTGATGATTGTTTTGAGCACTGTAATTGTACTGAAAGAAAACTAACAAACATTTTAAATCAGTGTCAACTTAAATAACGATCTGTTATTGCCGTAATTAGTCTAACGCTGTGTGTGACTGCACCATATCTCTTAATGTCCATCTAGTTCAAACTCACTTCACGGAAGCTTTGCAGTCAAATTATTCAACTTAAACTAATATTGCATGTCTAATGATTTAGTCTTCGATAACAACCAACTGAATTTACGTTATCTCTTATCTCTTATTTACGCCAGCCAATCAGGATTAAGTAGGCAGATGAATACATTTTAGTGTATTTATTATTCACAAGTTTTCTATGCAATCATAATTTGTTCTCTAGGGTATCTGAAGCTGTCAGAGCGGAGAACACAGATGCTTTTCTCGGTTTGTTATGGAGGTTTGCAAGTAATATTTTCCTTTTTGTTTGACAAATGCATCGAGCAGAAATACGAGAGATTTTGTACCTCTTTCAGGGTCGATAAATGATTATGCTATGCTCTCCGTAGAGCCAATTTTTTGCCACCATGAGCTTATTTTCTCACCAAACCCAGTGATTTATGTTCTCATTTATATTCTTAGTCTGTATAAAAAATGTGAGAATTAGCCGTGGAGCTTCAAGCGTCACACTGGAGAATGAATTTGAGAATGCAGCTTTTTAACTCTCCAAAAATATGCTAAGCAGCCACATTGAGAATGATTACACAGTTCTGCCTGCTTCGTTCTGGGGTTTTTTTTGTCCAGCAACACTGTAACAATGTGAAATCACACTTTCAGAGACTAAACTTGTTTCTCCACCTTCACATCTCAGGTTCAAACACCTTTTCACGAAGCAGATGCCGGAGGAATCGTGACCCGCCGTGACTCACAGCGTCTTCTGCTTCGGTTTCAGAGTGCCTCAGACGTGCCAGAGGCATCCATCTCCTCCAGACTCACTCTGTGGTCCGGACAGTGTTTCTAGGAAAGGTAAATAGTGTCCACAAAGCTACTTTCATCTCTGCAATCCAAGGTTTGGGTCAGGGAGATGATATTTCATGAAGTGAACTGTCTACTGCCTCCAGAGAATGAAGCCCGACTGGGATTGAGTTTATAAAGTCCTTATATTATATAGGTTTATTGATATAAAGATTTTGTTTAATGTGGCTGTTGTTGAAAAGTTTAGCATTGGTATGTTTTTTAATATGTTTTTGAAAGAAGTCTTTTATGCACCGAAACTGCATTTATATGCATATGATTAAAAAAATCAGTAATACAGTAACATACAGTAACTATTGTGTAATATTATTACACTGTATTAATAATAATAATAATAACAGTTTCTATTAGCTTCAGTGATCCTTCAGAAATCATTCTAGTACTGTATGCTTGAGAAACATTTCTGAGTTTTACTTGAAAACAGTTGTGCTCCTGAATATTTTCTGATATTGAAAATGTGCTCATTGTGACTCACTCATTTTACAAACACAGTCCTCTTTTGTACTTTATTTACTGCAAAGGGTATATATTACTACTGTAAGGAACATGTTAGCATGTAAAGTGTATAAGTTAGCCACCCAGATATCTAGACAACTACAGCAGGCCTTAGATGAGCACACAGCCGTCCACACAAATCACAGAAACGTCCTCAAGAAGCAGACTCCTTCAGCATGTGATGTGTCTAGTCTGGATCCTCCCAAGGAATTTTTGTCTCCATTTCTGTCCCTGATGGAGTTTTGGTTCTTTGCCACCGTCGTGTTTGGCTTGCTTCTTTGGCGACACTTCTTTTCCAGCAATATTGCCGACTTGATTGCACAGACACTGTTGGAAAAGAACCGAACTGAGCTGGAGGAGGATGTCACTGAATCAATGATGAGCTGACTCAAACTGAGAAACTGCCTGTTTGCTGTTTTAAAGCAGAAGTGAATTTGCTTTGCATTATTGCCACGCTGTTTTGTGTTTCGATTTTTCACAGAACAAACAGGACAATGATAACAAAAAGTCAATTACAATAATAAAATATAAATGGAAATGTTGGCACACTGTTTTAAAGTGAATAGCTGCTTCGACATAATCTGTATTGTATAAGCCTGCATTTAAACATTGCAAAAAATAGCATATCTTACTACTTGTTTCAAGTCACAATATCGAAAAACATTTTTGGCTTTAGAAGAGTTGAAAACGTACATAAAGCACCGTTAAATGAAGACACTTTTAATAGATACTGTAATTAAAATAACTAAAACCAAGACCTTGGTGTTACAGTTGCACCCGTGCTGCTCGCCTCGCCGGTTGTGTAGACGTGCTGAGCGCAATTGGAAGAAAAATAAGCTTCAAGTTTCTTACAAGATCTTTAGGAATCAATTGTCAAATTATCAGAAAATAATAAAAATGGCAAGGGTTAAATATTTTTCTGGTCTTATTGAGAAGAATCATGCTGCTATTAACTCTTTCAGGGCGTTCCGATGTTTCTATACAAACTTGTAAACATTTTCGTCTAAACTTTTTAGATAAGATTCCTGCATCAGATTTTTGATTCAGCCATCTGCTCAGGACCCTTTGGACCCCTTATTGACATGCTCTGCTGTTTTTCACCAGTTTAATCCTGTTTCAATTATGTCTCTGTTTGAGATTGTTAATACTGCCACCAGTTATAAGATATTGTTCCGACTCCTTTTCTGAAACAGGTTTTTGATGCTACGGGTCATAGTATTCTAATCTTAATTAATTGTTGTCTTGCCACGGGCTCCATGCCAGCTCATTTAAAGCTTGCTATAGTGCAGCCTTTATTAAAGAGTTCTAATTTGGACTCAGAGCTATCACTTTCTTCAGTGCATAGCTTTGAAAGGTTACCAGTGTAATCCATTACAATATTGCATTACTCCATAAAAAGCAACGCATTACGTTACTTTTGTGTTACTTTTAAACATGAACAGGGTTTGATTGTTTGTTTTTAATATAATAAGTTCTATTTATAGCAAATGTAAAAGTCCTTTTACCCCAAAAAGTGTCACGAATAAACCTCAGATGGAAGAACAAGTAAACTCACTTGTGTAAAGCAGAATATAGGAGAGGAAAGTTCAATACTCTTCAGCAATAAAACAAACAAAACAATGAAGGACAATATTCGTTTATGAAGTCATTTTTGCTTGTAATGTTGAACTGGATCATCAAAGGTCAGCAGAAAAGACATTGGTTCATAAAATTTGTGTCATTTGATTTTTACACGTTTGAGTCATATTCTGAGTTTATTCTAATTCATTTTGATGAACACTAAATCTATTTGCATACAGTAAATTGGTTACCAACAAAATGTTGGTTTTCATCATTGTTGATAAGAAAGAAAAGTAAAAAGGTTTGAAATGACTTGAGGTTGAGTCATGTTGATGTTGACATTTGTATTTTTGGGTGAACTGTCTCTTTAAGGCAGGGGTCTGAAAATACACTGTACTGTAGACCTTTGTTTACAAGCATTGCACAGAGCCTGATCTGTTTCTGTGTGTAATTAAAGACACATATGTTCTGATGCCTTGATGTAAGTTTGGGTCGTCTGAGAACAAATCTCGAAATCAATAAATTTGGTCAGATATCAGGTCGTTTTCTGTAAAACGTGGATGTAATTGGTGGTTATTTCTCTCTGATCTTCGGCCTTGATGTGCTTCATTATACATTATTGTTCACAGTGTGATTTTGTTAAGTGCAATAGGTTGCCATGAGCAGACATTAACGAATGTGTACCTGCTGACGCAATCAGTTAAAGAGCAAGCGAGACGTTCATTCTTCTTCTCCATCAGCTGATTGAGCCATCTCCAGGAGTGAGAAATGCAGCCATGTAGATGACTCATTAGGAGAGGTTAATGACTAGGAGAGAGATGTGCTTTGGTAACCTTCTATATCAGCATTAGTGGGTTTGGTATGTGGACAATCTCAGCCATCCCTTCGCTTGCTGTGAGTTGTCCTCTTGATAATTACTTGCTCTCTTTCCGCAATGTGCTTATTAACATTTCCTGATGAATGCCTCTCTGAGCGAGATGAAAGCTCATCTGTGTGTGCATGTGTTAGATCGTGTGACTTCTCGTTCACAGAAACGCAAGGCCTTTAGTGTGCGCTGTCTATGAGAAAGTGCGGGTTATATGAAAATAAAGTGGTTATGTAAAGGACACTTCTCTTTTTGCACTGTATGCTGTGGGGAATGAAACTTCCCAGCTTTGCGGATTGACTATATGAGAGTGTAAAAACATAGGGAGTTTTTCATTGACACGGTCACCTCTGGCTTTCACTCTTGGAGCACAATCTCCTACGCAGGAAAAATCTTTTGTTAGGTAAGCTAAAAAAATGTGGCAACATCTAAATTAGTGTCGAAATGATTAATTGATGCAATTTTAAAATAAACCTTGAAGTTTTCCCTATTAATAAAAAAGGTCCTATTGTATATTAAGTGCCCCTAAACCATGTACTTACTTAAAAAATAATAAGTATAGAAATGTATCGATTGTACCATATTTTACCTACAAGTTTTTAATACCTATCTATCTATGTATATATATATGTGTGTGTGTGTGTGTGTGTGTGTTTGTGTGTGTGTGTTTGTGTGTGTGTGCATAAGCTAACTGAAAGAAGACTAACATTAAAAAAAGATTAATCAGCAGTTTCACAAAATTACTTTCATGAATTCAATTTTGCTTTTTGGTTATTATCTAAATATTTTTTCCCATTTTGTAGTTTTAAAAAAAAAAGATAAACACAAAATACAGTAGCAAAATGCGTTAAATAAATAAAAAAAGCAAAATGTATTAAAATATTTAACTATTTAATTTCTAAATTTTAATTTTTACACATTTAATTAAACCCTGTTTTTCCATTCATCTGTCAAATTTTATCCCCCCATTGTTACGTACTGTAGAGACTGAAGCGGAGTTGGGCGCTGCAGTTGCTCAAAATCGGCTGCGAAAGCCTTGATGACGTCATACTTTATTCTCATTGGTCAGATTATGTGACGACAAGCACGATGTGTGCTGCGCATTTTTTCTTAACAAAATTCCTGTAAATAATCAATCTTTATATAGAATGTCTGATATTCAAACAATACATTAAGGATGAAAATGAAGATTAGGCGATATGGTAAATATATATTTGTATTGTACAAGAGTAAAAAACTGGTCGACCAGAGGCAGTTTTTTTAATGGATGTTGTGAGAGGCTTCACTACACTGAATAAAGTGCTTATATTTGAAAAATGTCCTATAGCTAACTACAAAACAAAGACACAAATATTAAACGTCATATTGCATTACATAAAAGTCACCTGATGGCCGTCTCTTTACTCCTCCCCCGACTGCAAGGGGCTGCTCTCGTCAGCCGGCGGCAGGCTAGTGTAGTGCATCTCGAACACACCTAGTGTCTGGGGTGGAGTTCGTGGGCACTATAGGGATCGTGACACCCATAAACCTGTCAAGATGCATTGTTTTCTGTCTGTCCTAAGTATTTTCTTAATTATGGAGTGACTAAATGAGCTACAATTCCTTAACTTAATATTTAAAATAAACCAATTATTATTATTATTATTATTTGTTTTTTGCAATTATCAGTGTAATTAATCAACTAGGTAAAGAAGGTGTTAGTGTTTTTTTTTTTTTACCTGCAGTACTTTGCATGCAATATGAATAAAAAAATAATAAGAAAAAAAAGTAATGTGATTATTTATTTGTCTGATGTAAAATTTGGGGTTTAAAAGGTTATTTTTACTGGTGTGATGAGAAAAGAAAAACAGCAGACGGACTCCTCCGTCAGTTCGGATCAGATAGATGAGGACTATGTGCACAGCACATTTATTCTTCAGATTTTCATCACAACACATCTCAATACAGAATTCAGGGAGCTGAGAGTAAGGCTGGATCTAAACATCAATGATGCCCTTTTATGAAGCTCTATATTCATCATACTTCATTAGGATCAAAAACAGAGTGACTTTCCTCCATAATACGAGAAACACTTGAGTGTTTTTCATCATGAGATCATGGGCACCTACCAAAACCTCTGTCTGTGAAGCCTTCAGGACTTTTCCTCTGTTTTTAACAAGAGTTGGGAAAAGAAAAGTATAGCTGAAAAAAAAAAAAAAAAAGGTGTTTTACAAATGTACAAAAAGTAACAAAAGTATTATTTCCCGAGTTGCAACATGGAGATCACATGAACTGGTATGTTGTACAGTAGTGTTTAGTAGAAAGTAGAAAGTCACATCCACCTAGTATACTTTGTAAGGAAGGAGGTAAGTAAAACAAGCCTAATTCTCATTTTTGGGTGCTCTAACCCTTTAACTTGTAAAGCACAAAACACAAGATACTTATTTTTTCAAGCTAAATTAGCATTTATTGGATAAATCTAAGACCTATAAACTAATCTAACACGCACACACACACACAAGCTCAGACTTTCATTTTCATTTCCAGTTGCAGAAAGGAAAGAACAGGTTTAAGAGAATCAAAATGTACAATCCCAATTTTTTAGCAACATGTGCAGTTGCAGAGACCTTAATCACCATCAATCAGTTAATTAACCCTTGCACCAAGTTCCTGAGTGAGGTTAAAATTTGTGTTAAATGCACCAGCTGTGTGCAGTGTGTGTTCTGAGGCTTGAAAGGTGAGGTTGCTGATTGCCTAGCGGTTCAGAAGTCGTTGAAGTGATGTCTTGGAAGCCGATGGTTGGACGCTGGATGAAGATGACAAGCTGTGGGCTAGTAGATGTTTTGATGTAGTCACAGACTACTTGGAGACACAACATTGAAGAACATGAAATGAACATAAACTAAAATAAAAGTTTGACGAGACTAGCTGGCGTTTCTTCTCATGGTTTTAAAGGGATACTCCACCCCAAAATTTAATTTGGTCATTAATCACTTAACCCCATATTGTTAGTCTTCAGAACACAATGTTTTAGACACTTTTAAACAGGATCCTTGTGACTGTCCCATGTTTGTAGCAATAGCTAAAAATATCTAGCATGGGTTAAAATTGTAGATTTTTATTTTATGCCAAAAATCATAAAATAGGGTTAGGGTTAGCCTAATCCTAATTTAACCCTAACCCTAGGCCTATATATTAAGTAAAGATCATGTTTCCGTAAAGATATTTTGCTATCATAAATATATTACCTATTATTTTTTTATTAGTAATAAGCATAGCTGAGTACTTCATTTGGACTACTTTTAAAGGTGATTCTCCAACACAGTCTCACGACCAATTCGTACGACCTCACTCGTTTTGTCTAAAACCCCGTTATGGGTAGGTTTAGGGGCGGGTTCAGTTTAGGTCATTCGTACTGTACAAATTCATACGAATTGGCATCTTGTAAATTACGTACGAATTGCCCTGAGATCAGGTTGGATTTTCTCAACATTTCGATTTGCGCCCTGAGATTAACTTACATATTCACTTCAGTTTCAAGGTGAAAAAAAGATTAATTATCAAATGATTATCAATAAATAAAGTCATATTTTTCATTCTCAATGGTATGTTATGACATCAAAACACTTTTACCATCTTGCATGGCTTGTAATATACTGTAATACACTTTGATGTTATCATCATAAATTCTGCTCTACTGTTTATCTATGACGTTTCTGACATGGTAACCTTGCTCGGTAGCACACATGCTACTTCTTCCTTTTGTCTTCACTGTCAATTTAATCACTATTGATACACGGTTTAATATCTGAACATACTTTACCAAACATCAAAAGAAAGAACAGGGTTTCTGCTCGTAAACCAAAACATTTTATTCCAGCTCAATAAATTCTTTTGAACACTTGAATGTGGTTTTATAAATAAATAAAAAAGAGAACGAAAGAAAAAAAACATTTTACATTTACATTCATTCATTTAGCAGACGCTTTTATCCAAAGCGACTTACAGGTGGGGAAAAACAGCAGCAATTAGTCCTAAAGAGGTAA
>JAUCMU010000976.1:0-10022 GCA_032275025.1 Enteromius treurensis | reverse complement strand
CTTCCCTCTGCATCTTCCCAAGGACTCTGTTTAACGGTATTTAGACCCATTGCTTTGTTTATGACCCTGCCTTTGCTTGTGCCTCCCCTATTGTATCTGCCGGCGATCAACCACTGTATCCTGACCCTGAGCCTTTAATAAATAAAGTATTTTGCATATGAACTCATACGCCTCACGCTCCCGTCTTTACAACACAACCCTACTAGAAATGAATGTGTAAATATGTTACATCATTTAAGCATCCTGCATTCAAATACTACATCATAGTTATTGTTTGCTTTCTAGCGTCTCCTTTCATGTATTTCCTGTATGGCCGATCCTTTACATTGTTTTCTCTCTCTCTGCACACAGAAGCGATGGTGTGATATGATTTTGTGAATCTTCTGTCGTTTGGTTTTCATTTTTCACATTGTTGATTCAGTGATTGATCCCATGGTCTTTTTAAGAATGCCATGAACAAGCACTTATCCCAACTATCTACATAGCTGCACCTTCTTATCCTGGCTTAGCAAACATGCAACGGACTAAGCCAGGAATGTGCTGATTAAACTAGGTCAAGCCACGCTTTTTCTGTTATCTTGTCTTTCTTAATTTTACTTCTGTGCAATACCCCTCCGGTTGAAATTTGTTTGCTTAAGTTGGGTTCTTGGGCCTTTTAGTAATTCAAAGAAAGTTTGTTTTTAAGTAATTGCAATATTGTTTTACAGCAAACCTTTGTGCAATGCTGGATCAAACCTTTTAAGTAGCAGATTTGGTTATACTTTCTGGGGGCTGTTCCATAAAACAAGTTTACAAAATAAGCCAAGCTTATTTCAGTTAGTCTGACTTATTTTGTAACAAATCTACTGACAATAAGCGTTACTAACCAAAATAAGCCTGCCTTGCACTCTAATCTTGTTTTATGGAACAGCCCCCTGCTTATAACAGTGGTGAGAGGTTTTTTATGCATTGCAGGATGAAGCATTTTGTTTATTGTCACTATTGTTGGAGATTCATATCCTGGTTCTTAATGACTGTGTGTGTCTAAATAACATTGGAGTTCAGATTTTTCACTGTTTACTGTAACTGTTATAGAAACACTTTGCTTGCGTGTTGTAGTGTCACAGGATTGATTATGCAAAACCTAAACATATAAATAAACAAGTTATTTTGGATATAAACACACCAGAAGGGAATTGCACAAAAGTAGAATTAAGAGAGCCAGGATAACAGTAAAAGCGTAGCTTGACCTAGTCTAATCAGTGCATTCTAGGGTCCGTTCTTCGTACGTCACTAACTACATCCAAGATCAAACGACACATCCAAGATCAGATCATCGCGCTCACTATGAGATATTGCTATAATACATTGAAAGTTAAAATTTATATGGTCTAATTTTGTTCTGAAGACTAAAGTTGTTCAGTCTGTAATACGCTTAGGACTATAACTGCGCGCGGCGCCGGCAGGATCATCAGATATTTTCTCCCTTATAAAAGTGGAAACGGCTTACAATACTCTTTCAAGAATAAGACATTATTTAAATCTATTTTAAATATTTATTTTATTTGTGTCCATCAACAGTAAAAAACAGTTGTGCTTTTGTAAATAAAGGAAAAAAATTGGAGGCCGTTGAAGAGTGCATCACAGAAATTAAGAAGTTGCTACTTGGTGCAGGTGCATTAGAAAAATATATTTGGAATATGGGCTTATGCATTTCTTTTGGGATATATATATAGCTAGGTTTTTGTGTTGTTTCTGTTGGCACAACCTCTGCGGGTGATTTAAATACTCATGTTCTGATGTTTATGCTGCTTTTTGCTTGTAAAAAAATAATACCTGGGAACAAATTTAGGTATTTTTAAAGAGTCACAGAAACGTATCAATTCAATTTTAATTTAATTGTTATTTTACATAATATTTGTTGGTTAATAGCTTATGACTTAGCAACCGTCAGTTGTGAGAAATAAAATAATCGAAATTAACATTCCGATTTGTATTATTAATACAATCTAAAAAAAAGTTTTGTAAATGACTTTAACGCGTGACTGAATTAAAGTTAAATCCGTGGCCCTGCGGCGGCGGTAATAGTCGTTTTCGTTTGCCACCTACTGTATATAAAAAAAGGAAATGCAGCTGCTATAATAAACAAAGAGAATGCCTGGCAGACAATAGTGGACAGATTGAATGCGTAAGTCATAATTACAATTCAAGGCAAATCTATTTTTGTACATTTTTGAGTATTAACCCTTCCTCATCTACCACATCATCCAACAAAGGGCACACCATCAGTGAGGAAACATCTGAATTGAACTGTAGCCTATATATATGTACTACATATTGACCTCGTTATGGACTTAAATTAGATGTTCATTTGGGTTATTTCTCCTAACTGACAATCAATGCACATTCATTGATTATTAACCGTTAACCAACAATATTATTTAATAATTAGAATTGAATTAGAAAGGATACGCGTCTGTGACCTGTTAAAGAATTAATATTTGTTTTCATTTTGCATGCGCTAAAAACTAGCAAACAACAGAAGATGATGACTCACATGACCATATCACGTCACGCACCTGCAGGGCTTCTATGCACATTTATGCAAGTTAAACATTTAAACTAACATTATGATATGCTTGAACAGTTTTATATCTATACATTTTATTTTAAGCAAGTCATGGTGAACTGAGAAGGCTAAATTATTTAAACATTAACTACGATCAACTCACTGCTGTTGGCAGACTGATAGAAGTGCATTCCAAATCTTGCGTCCCTGGGCATTGGAACGCGGATGAAGTAGCCTACATAGTCTCATAACCAGAGGGGGAAAGTAACGAATTACATTTACTCAGGTTACCGTAATTGAGTAGGATTTTTGTGTACTTCTACTTTTAAAGTAACTTTTACATTTTGTAATTTTACTTTTACTTAAGTATGTTTTGATTTAAGTATTGTACTTAACTACATTTTAAATTCTATCTGTTACTGAGTACAAATAAAAAAAGTAGTAAAAAAAAAAATAATAATAATAATAAAAAAAATAAAAATTGTACGTGGAGGGAAGGGGAGCGCGCACCGGAAACTACTGATTGCTTGATGAGCGGGAGAACAAATGCAGTGTGGCGACTGGCGAGTGCGCTAACTCGAGAAAGATGGAGACGGACAAGACAGACACACATGACGTAACCTAACCTAATTAATTTGGCATTCAAATACATAGAAAATATGGAACCATTTGATTATGTGTAGAATGAGAGACCCAACATTTGTTTCAGTTTCGTTTTAGCATAAATTAATTTGTCTTGGCTTGTGATTTTATATATAGCTATAGCTTCTTAAATTTATTTTCTAAATTTTGATGAATTGAAAGGATTTGTTGTGGAGTGGAGGAAATTAAAATAGCCTATGTTTACAGTGTTTATTTTACTCAGCATTTTTAGATAGGCTGTGAGTAGCGTTTAACCATGCAACTGTCCTTTTAAAATAATTAGATAAATTACTGAAATAAATAAATAAATAAAAAATAAATCACTGAAACCATTTAAATGATTTTATTAATCAGTCAAATTTCTTATCGGTTGGTTAACAGTTAAATTAAGTAACTTCATCAGCCATTTTTAAAATCTCAACACCTGCAATAGTATGTATTCATCAAACCTCTGACACAGTCTTCATAACAACAGTAAAATAGCCATACTTAGATGAATGACAGTATATGCACTATTTTGATGCAGTATAATTAAAATGATGCATATTTACAGAAGACCATAGAGTGAATGTAAAACACATTCATTTCTAGTAGGACTGACAGAAGAACTAACAAATAAACCAGCAGAATTAATCTTAGTGTAATCTTAATGTAGCCTGTTTTCATTCAACTGAGTTAGGATAAATTCAACCAGGATAACTGGAAAATCCCAGCTTAATCTATTAATTTGCTTTTGTGCAATACTCTTCTGCTCATGGTGACTATTTAATCACAGTAGAGCACTAATATCTCTGCTTCACAACAGCACATGCATTGCTACAGAGAGATTTTGCACAAGGGTCAAGGTTGCTTATGACTTGAATAGAAACACAACAACAACTGACTTAAGCCACCAAATCTTTCATTTTCATCTCTTTTTTTCTATATACATCTTAAGATTTTATATTCGTACAGTAAGATCACACAGAACACATTTTCTGTGTCAAATATAACATAGAGATTGTTTTTTTATTTTGCTGTAAAATGGTTTCTCAGAAAGAGGAAGTGAAATTGTGAAAGCCTTTTCAGCCCCATTATATTCACAAGAACACAAACTCAAACTATTCACGCCTCAAGACATGCACACACAACTGCACAACATTAACCACAAACGTCCAATCAAATACACATTTTCATGCACAAACTGTCTACCCAACTGATCAAACTAAACATAAGGCCTCTTGTAGTCAGAGCCTGTAGAATGCAACACTGGAAAAATACACCATTAACATTGGTTGCTGCCAATGTTTATCATGAAATCAAAAATACTGTCATTTAAGCAGAGTTTATGGCTCAAGTTTTGTGTCGACCTTCAATAATATTTTAGTAAAAATAACTGGTTATTAGAGTAAATCAGACCTCATGCCAAATCTTCACAAGATTTCAGGCCTCAAGATACACTAAACTGGATTAAAATCACTGATGTGCATAACTGCATATTATATGTAACCCAACACCTTGAAATACAATGTGTTAATCACTCATTGTATATGTATTTTAAATTAACTAATGAATGGCTTATAGTTTAATATCCGTGTTTAGTATGGTGGGAAGAAACATTTCAACCAAGAAGATTGAAGCAAAACCAATTCTTTGTCAAATGTTTCAAATTCATGTCATTGAAATCATGTCCAAACCTATACTTTGCAAGAACGGGAAAATTCGGACCATGTGATAAGATAACATTTTGGATTTATGATTCGGGAGGAGAAATATCACCACACCCTAAGCTAGAAGGATATATATTGTTTAAAACACGATTTTGGGATGTGTCCAAAGATGAGTTTAACCTTTTGAGTGCTAGGGTCCCACATATGGGATTTAGAATGTTCGGTGACGTCGCATAACTGTCAAACTGAGCTTCCGCATGTTTGCTGGTGCTGAGCCAGAGAGAGACGTGCACTGTGCTTGTCATATTATCACAGCTATACAGTTGTAGCATTTGATACAATCGGTCACAAACTATTTGTTAGATTTAACAAATGTTAACAATCTTCAGAACCGCTTTCATCAACTCAAGAGGTAACTCAAACTGCAAATATGAGTGTTTGTGCAACCTCCCCCCAATGGGCCGCTGATAAGGCAAACCAGGTCTTTCATTGCCATGACAACCGCCGGTTTATTGCTCGAAAGAATATGAACTCAACTTAATAAACCTACTGCACGCCTCCCTGTCTCGATCGTTACAGTCAGGGTTCCTTTTTTTTGGTCCACAAAATTTATTTTAACTAGATTTTTGTATAGATTAATTGTACCATCAAATGGTTTGTATTTTTTTTTTTTTTATTACAATTGTAAAAGTGAATATTTGAAATAATTTTATACCCCAAAGCAAACTTTGTGGACCATCCCTGTGCCTGTCATTTCTTAAAAAGAAAAAAATACAATAAATTTATCCTTGAACTGTGTCACTGCCTTAGAGTATTTGTCCAGGTGTAAGTGTATTCTTTGCAAAATTGCAAACCCCTTTTCAGTGTTTTATAATAGACAGTTGATGCACTTAAGTTAGTGGAGTAATGCTTGCTTGGTTTTTTAAAGGCAATAGGTTTGCATGATTTTAACAAGTAAACGGTATTGCTTTTAAAGTAAAGTTAACTTAGAAATGTCAAGTTGCATGCAGAAAATTTCAAGTTAGCTCAGCTTGCATAAATCAGTAGTTTGGAATACATACAAAGTACATCTCACTTGAAATTACATAGTTGTTAAAAAATGTAATTCTGAGTAACCTGTACTAAAAATGAGTACATCTAAAGTAAACAATCAAGTATATACTACAATTTAGTTTTAAGTTACTGGAACTCTCTTGTAAGTATACAATACTAGATAGGTGTTTGTTAATATTACAAACTATTCCCGGTTAAACTATTATACTTGGTTTTTTGTAAGGCAATTGGTTTGCATGCTTTTTTAAGTAAGGTTTACTAATTGGATTTTACAGTATACAAACTGTATGTGGCATTGCCCTACACTGACCTTGCACCTAAACCTACCCCTTATAAAAAAAGAGGGACTGACTCTATGTAGATTAACTTTGCATTTTTTAAGAGAAAAAAAACCACACCATTTAGTATGCTTTTTAAGCCATTTGAATTATGGGGGCACTGAAACACATTTTAATACCTATGTCATACCCATGTCATTATGCAAAATCGTGTCCTCATAAACCACACACACACACACACACACACACACATCATTACACTTTCCTTTCCTGTTCTAGCCTGTTCTCTTCCAGATAATGTTTATAATGTATAGCAATTAATAAATGTAAATATACAATCAAATAAACTACTCACAGAAGATGTGGGAGAGATAACTTGACCCCATACTGCCACAACGCTGTGTGTTCAAAATCAGACACTTCCGTTAATTTAACCAGTCATTTCATACTTACAGGAAGAGGGAGGGTCTAGATCAGGGAAAACAACAAAAAAAAACTAATTTAAAATGTCACTTTACATGCAATAAATCTAAAACATATAATGAACATTTCACTTTTTGAAATGAGTAAATGAGTAAAATAAGTTTTTCATGATATTCAAATTTTTTGAGATGCACCTTTTAGGTTTTTTTGTTTGTTTGTTTTGTTTACACTAAAAGTGATGCTTGAAGTCTACTTGGTTTTCCTCATTTACCTAATCTTTAGACCAAATCTGCAAAAGTAAGAAGAAGTAGAGCAAATTTGGCGAGCTGTCTGGGGAGCGAGCCGGGAGAACGGCAGACACCGAAAGAACCCTAGCAAGAGTGAGGGTTCGGCGTTTGGCTCGTTCACCGTCTGCCCCCCTAGGAAAGTGAAAGTATGGGAGAAGGGGAGGAGGAGGGATGCGTTCAAAGCGAGATGCGAGAATGTAGAATAAGGGCGTATTTATAGTAAGGGCAAAGCGATTTGATTGGAAGTGGTTGATTAGGGAACCGGCTGCCAGCCGTGGGTAATTACTGCGTTCACGATTCTCTCGAAACCATGTTATTTGAAAAACATAAACTTTCAAGAGTTCACGTTACCTAGTAATAAGAAGTAGTAGAGAAAATTTGGCGAGCTGTCTGGGGAGCAAGCCAGGAGAAAGGCGGACTCCGAACCCTAGGGGAAAGAACCTTAGCAAAGGTGAGGGTTCGGCGTTCGGCTCGTTCACAGTCTGCCCCCAAAAAGAGCTTTAGAGACAGCAGCCAAATTTGAGCGGAATAAAGGCCTTTGCTGAGGTTTTAATGGACCTTGGCGGGAATTATAGTTTACGGAAAAAAGAAAAGCCTACATGGAGGCTGGGAGAGGGAACCTTCGCGGAGGTTTTTAAATTGACCTCTGCGGAGGTTATAGATCACCGAAAAATAAGTAAAAGCCTACGCGGAGGCTGAGATAGAACCTTCGCGAAGGTTATAACTTACGGTAAGAGAAGCGGAGGGGTCTAAGCGGATGTAGCACCTGAAAGCATCGGAGGACCAGCGGCCTAGGGTTTGAATTTGGCTTGGGGTTAGGCCTCTTTTAGCTGCAGTAGTAGCTGCTCCAATCCTGAAGCAATGCGAGGAGAAGCGGTTTGGGTTGACTCCAGATTTTGAGAGGACAGACTTGAGGTGCTTTTGAAACCATAACCTTGAGGCGGGTTGGTTCAATTCATCTAAGAAGAGGGGTTCTAGGGGGGAGGAGGCAGACAAGCTTCTATAGGTTAGGTAAGCTCGTAGCTTTGGTACGGCTGGATGGGGTTTTGGAGTAAAGTAAACGGAGTGCCTCTGTTTAGCTGGTCGATTTTGCTCTGCTTGATGAAGGAGGACATGGTTTGGTTGTCGATGATGGTCAGGTCTGAAATAGTAGGGTGGATGTTCGGATTGAAAGGGTTAATAGTTAATTCGGCGCACCTGAGAAAGTCAAAGAATGCTAAGGTGAACATACCATCTAAGGTTCAATCAACCAAGGGGGAGCAATAGTTCCTTTTCAGGGTGGAGATGCAGAGTGTTAAGATCTCCATAGTTATGGGAAGCCTTTGGTCGGGGCGGGGAGGGTTTTCTCTTTGGATGCCCTTGATAATTAGGTGGGTTTAGGCGTTAGAGATGGAGGGAGAATTGGATCCATGAATCAATTTATGGAAAAAATTAATACCGCTTAAGTAACCTTTGATGGCGTTAACTTGGAGGGATCTGGAGGAGTTTAGATAGGTGATGAAGGAGGTTACGGATAGGAGGGAGAAATCTGGGAAGTGGAGATTAAAACTTAAGTGAAAAAGTTTTAAAGACTCTCCAAGCAGTAAGGTATGATTGGAGGGTGCTAGGGGCAATGGCCAGTAACATGGAGTTAATGGATTTTTCATAGAGCATTCTCAGTGGGTGGTCTAAGGGTAAATGAGCTGCGAGTAGGGAGGAACTGGCGTCGGGTGGGGGTCTGCATCCGGTGCTAGCGTCCTGAATTTCTGAAACATAAAACGAGACAGAGAATCAGCGGTTGTGTTATCCTTTTTGGGAATATGCTTAGCAGTAAGGATAAATTGGTTAAGGGCTGAGATCTGGAATAAGCAGAATAGGCGGGGGAGTGGGAACTGTGCTTGTTAATGCGTTGGGCCGTGGCTTCATTTTCGCAGTGGACGAAAATGCATGTGGAGGACCATTCGTTTCCCCAGAGGGTAGCGGCCACCACGATGGGGTAGATTTCATAAGGGCCGTGGAAGCTGAATGGGGGGAGATGTTAGTTAGTTCGTGAGGGTCGAACCATCAGTTGCGATAGAAGCCCCCAAACCCTATGGAGGGTGCGGCGTCACTGAAAAGGTGGATGTTTATGGGGTTGGCTAGGCAATTTTTTGTAGAAAAATGAATGGCCGTTCCACTGGGAAAGGAATGAGACCCAGAGTTGCAGTTCTTTAGGCAGGGGCCTGGCAGGGTTAGGGAATCCTCTTAAAGCTGGCACTGAAGAGGCGAGGGTTAGTAGGTGGGAAATGAAGGGTCTGCCTTGCGGGATGATATGCATGCCCTTAAACTGAGAGGAGTTCTCATTTAGAGCAGTGAGGGTAGGAGAGGAGGTTTTTTTGGGGAGTCAAGGATAATGCCCAAAAATTTGATGTTTGTGCTGGGGCCCGGTGTCTTTTCTTGGGCTATGGGAATCCCTAGGTTGTTGAAACTTTAAGGACAGTTGGGCTGTTGAGGAATTAGACTGTTGATGCTGGGGGTGGGAGAATTATGTGGGGAAGAGAGATCGATTATTAGTCTCCTTTTCACGAAAATTTCCGAGTTGCAATACCAATGGGGCTGACTCGGACAGTGCTGAAGGGCGGGGCTGGGAACAGGCCGATCATAAAAGTAGAGTCAATTTTTTTTTTTTTTTTTTTTTTTATTAAAGCGTCCACTGAGTCGGGTTCGGTTGAGGCAGATAGGAGGTTAGGGCAAATGAGAGACTGGGTGGGGATTGAGATGAGTCCTGGATGAACACCGTTAGTTAAACCTGATAACAGAAAATGAGAGAAGTTAGGGCCAGGGTGGAGATAAATTTCAGCAGATAGACATGAAATATTGACAGTGCTAAAATAGGTGGGGGGGGGGTGGAGTCTAATTCTTTTTGACCGGTGTCGGATTTGGTGGTGGCTGAAAGGAGGTTGGGACAAAACTCCGGGATGGAAACCTTGTGTTAGACCTGATAACAGATAATGGGAGAAGCTAGCATCAGGATGGAATGACAATTCAGCAGAAAAAATAGAAACATTGACAGGAGATAATTTGGTAACACTTTATAATAACTACATACTATGAATCATTAGTTAAGCATTAGTAAATAGTCAGTTCATCCTTTATAAAGCATTGTTCCAACATTAATAGTCAT
>JAUCMU010000975.1:0-10025 GCA_032275025.1 Enteromius treurensis | reverse complement strand
CTTTAGGCGGAGAAGTACCTGAAACTAACTCTATGGCACAGTCATAGGGACGATGTGGAGGAAGAGAAGCAGCCTTACCCTTACCGAACACCTCCTTCAGGTCGTGGTACTCCGTGGGCACGTTTGACAGGTTCACTTCATTCTGCAACGTCACACAAGAGACAGGAGCACAAGCAGAGAGAAGACAAGAAGCATAACATTTCTCACTCCATGCTGTAACAATACTCTGACCCCAGTTCACTGTGGGCCCATGCTCAACAAGCCAAGGATGGCCCAGAACCACGGGTGCTAATGTACGGGCTTGATCTTTTACTGAACAGTTCACGAGCATGTGATCAGCCGCACCGCAATACAAGCATAAGCCCTTCTTTCTCCGTTGCTCTCTCTCCTCCCGGAAAAGCCGAGCTCTCCCCACCTGCATGGGCTCGACGTCTGAAACAGGCAGAACAAAATGCTTCATGTCTTCAAAGGTGTTATCACTCACTGTGTTCAAACGAGCCGTGCATTGAGATCGTTGTTGAACGCGTTTGTCAACGCGTAGAGCCAGTTTAACGAGTCCTTCGAACCTCGTCGGTAAATCCATTAGGCAGATTTCTTTCCGAATGCGAGAGTCCAGTCTGTGCAGAAAAATGTCCCGCTGTGCCTCCTCATTCCAGCCGCATTCCGCCGCTAGTGTAAGAAATTCAATAGAATAGTCAAAAACTGATTTTTCACTTTGCCGTTGACCAGCGAGTTGTCTTGCCGCCTCGCACCCTGCCACAGCGCGATCGAACACCGCTCTCATCTCGTCCGACAGTTTCTGAAATGAGGAACAACAATCCTGCTGATTCTCCCACACCGCCGGACCCCATAACGCTGCCTTGCCCGTGAGAAGAGTTAGAACAAACACCACTTTCGCCTCCTCTATAGCGAATGTCAGTGGCTGCAGTGAGAAAAACATAGAACATTTTGTCAGGAACGCTCTACACATATTGGGCTCACCGCCATATCTCTTCGGTGTGGGCAAACGGGGCTCGGGCTGAATTCCGTCGGATGATCTTGGGACAGCAGGCGGGGAAATAGGCGCAGCGGGAGGATTCAGGTGTTGCATCATCGAGGAGAGCTTGGACACCTGTGTTACTATCTCCTACATCGCGTGTCTCACCTCTGCGATTTGGCCGTCCTGGCGATCCATACGGGCGGCGTGACTCGTCAGGAAGTTCTGGAGGTTTGCTGCATCTGCTGCTTCCATCGTGGTCAGATCCTACTGTGATGGATAAATAAGGAGGAAAAAGTTCTGCAGATGCAGTTAAAAGTTTATTGACAAAGTCAATTCAATAAGAGAGTCTTTAGATGAAGATCAGCATAAGCTCAGCAAGCTAATCCTAGGAGCCCAGCGAAGATCGTTGGAGACAGCGAGCAGTAACACAGGGACTTCAGTGGGTAAACGGCTGGAACAGAGTAATCCAAACCTCACCGAAGGAAGGGGACAGAGGAACTGGAAACCCCAGGGGGAACAGACACTCATCAAGCAGAGCTCAAGGACATCGGACCGCAAGCAGAGGAACTGACGAAGACAAGACAGGTTAGCGGAACATAAGTAGTGTTAGGTAACGAGCCGCAGCTGTAACCAATCTGCTCTTACCCACACACAAACACACACTAATCATTCACACACAAAACAGGCAAGAATGAGATTGTGAACCCATGAACTGAGCCAATAATGTTATTCAATGCACCCTTATTCTCAATTGGGGGAGAGTGGGGTAAAGTGAGACATTTTTTACATTTGCTTCCCTCTAAGCTAGCTAAAATTATAAATCAGTAAAATTTACAAATTTTCTAGCAATGGAAATGATCAGAATGTACAGGATAAAGATCTGGCTGCAGACCTGCACTCTCAGACACCCAAACTGGATTAACTGTATAACGTTAGCCTAACTAGCCAACCACTCCGTCACTGACTTAAATAAAGCTAAAGTAAGCTAAACTACTGAACAGGGCTGCATTTCCCAAAAGCATCATTAGCTTAAGTACATCGTAGCTCTATTGGTTTCAACGTTACACTACTGTATAGCTTCATGGAAGCGATTGTTGTCTGTTTGTTACTTGATTGATTGTTACTGATTTTATAACTAAAATGAATGATGCAATTAAATTTGGTATTTTTATTTGCAAAACCGGTAATGTAAAGTGAAACGTATTGTAAAGCACCACATTTTATATTTTATCCTGCTCCAACTCTTCTTAATTCTTATTGAGTGACATTTTATTATATATATATATATATATATATATATATATATATACATCTATATATTTATATTATGTAGTTTATGTGTGCATGAATAACTGGTTTCTTCTATCCTGCTCTTACAGATGCATCAATCAATATTATTAG
Source organism: Enteromius treurensis (assembly GCA_032275025.1). Classification (NCBI taxonomy): domain Eukaryota; kingdom Metazoa; phylum Chordata; class Actinopteri; order Cypriniformes; family Cyprinidae; genus Enteromius; species Enteromius treurensis. The sequence continues at coordinate 7,645 of JAUCMU010000975.1, read as the reverse complement.
TTTCTGAAAACCCCCTGGTGCCACAATGCACATCATGTTGCACTCTGTATCACTGCAGTTTATGCCCTGCCAAGAAACCTACCACCCTGAAAAAAATCAAGCAACACTGGGAATCCCATTTAAAAAAGGCAATTGTATTTCAAGGTAGGTCCATTACTTTGTTTTACTCTAGCTGAAAACCACTATTTAAATAAAGACTTAAGGTATAAATGTATTTTTTAAGATTTATTGAGTATGGATTTCTATTGATGCTTTGTTGTTGTTTTTTCCTGATTTTCATACTGTGCTTTATCTACAGACTTTAAAGATTATGTCGTTGCCATTTGCCCTGCAGAGCAGAGGCTCATTACCATTGCCCCAATTGCAGTAAAACTATTCTCAGGAGATATAATATGGATGTTCATCTTCAGAAATGCAGATATGTTCCCCTGACTGCAATGACCCCTGCACTGGATCCTTTGTCCACAACCACACCTGCACTAGCTTCAAAGCCCTCTAAAAAGACACCTGCACTGTCTCCAAAACCTCCTGCAACGACACCTGCACTGACTTCTCTGTCCACAACAAAAGGTTTGCATTCATCAAACAGTAAAAATGTGATTAAATGCCCACATTGTTCAGTCACTATGCTAAAAAAGAACTTGGTAATCCACATTAACAGAAAGCATACTGATCATTCAAAAGACATAACAATGACATCACATCTTTCTAGTGTTTGTATCGACTCATCAAATGGACTTTCGGCAGTTCAAAGAAGTGGTCATGGTTTCTCTGTACCAGTTCATGTACAGAGTAAGACGTGGGGAAAGGTTTATTATGTTAGGTGTGAGTTGGAAGAATGTCGTCAATACCAGCTACTTGCTCACCGTAGTGGACACACGTTTAGTCTATGTGAACACCTTCGTTTACTAGATTATTGTTGTGAGACAGCACTTGAGGAGTTCTTGGAATCAAGTGTCCTTGATGAGATGGTGAAGCTCAGATTCAAAGGAGAAGCAAAGAAAGCAGTTTGTTTTATAGAGGCAAGAATCAGCACAGGCTGCTCATGTCCCATTCTCAGTGTTGGTGGCCTTAGGTAAATCTCAAGATCAAATCACCCTCTCGATACATGATCCTATTATTCATCACTACAATTGCCTTGGAAGAGTAATGGTCACATACAATTCCTCTGCCGGTACTTGGCACTGCCCATGTGCAAAGCCCAGAATGTCTTGTCCTCACAAAAACATTGCCAAATGGCACTTATTCCAAACAAAATGAACCTTATACACAACAGAGAAAGCTACTAAATCGAGTGACACTTCGTGTCCACAGCACTCAGATGAGCACATCGACACTCCCCCAGTTAACCTTCAAAGCAATGTGGAATACACACAACAAAAAGAAAATTCCAGGTTATCTTCCAGAATCAGTGACCAAATCAAAGACATTTCCAGCAAGGTGTCTTCCAGTGGAGACAACTTGTATGATCTGTGATGGTGCAATTGCACTTGACGAACCAGCACTGGCTACTGCGAAAGCTAAAATTATAACCATGGAAAGTGTCATTAATGGTAAATTCAATATTCAAATATATCCATTTATTATTCAGATAAAAAAAAAAAACAGTTCAGAACTAAGCAAAACATTTGTTAACGTTTCTGCTTAATAAAACGTTTTTTTTACTCTTTTTAGACATCTGTACTTACACCAGAAGATGCCTTGGGTGTTATATGATATATAGGTATGCCAGGAATGGCCGGATGGTCTCCATAATTTTGATGACCATGTGCTTTTGAGTCTTGAACTTTGTCTATATCTAGGACACAGTTTACAGGTTTGTCTTTATCATGTAGTGTTTTATAACAAATGTACCCACCCAATAAAGAAGCCATTCAGATGATTTAATTTACCCATTCCCATTATGTCTATTCCAGAAACGTGTGTCAGTTTCCAGAGCTATAGACACTTTGGAGGGGCTCCGAGGAGTAAAATAGCCCAACAGAGACACCATACTCCATGGTTACTGTCATTTTGAGGCATTGACAGATACTGACTACATATTTTGTTGTGTTAACTGTGGTTACCATCCCCCTGTGGTTATTATGGATTTGCACAAGAATGGTGTTTTTAGCATGTCAGGAAAGAGTTTGTTTGCTATATATATATATATATGTGTGTGTAATATTATTATCATAATTATTTTTCTCTTTCTCTGTTTTTAAAGTGAGTGACCTCAAAGAGCCTCCACCTGAGTTTAGAGGGGAAGTCGACATTGAGGATTTCTGGAAATCAGTCAATCTTGAGATGATAGCTCGAGGATTTGTTCCCAGTACGTGTTCTCTCTAATCCACAATTTATATAATGCAATGTGTTTATATAATGTACAACTCTGAATATGTGCATTTGTCCGTCCATCCATCCATTTGCTGTGCAACCTAGTTATTCTAGGTGAGCTCCATGGATAGGACACAAAACTAGAATGGATCAAACTGTACTGAATACAGGATTTGCAAAAGGTACAACTGCAAAGGTCACGTCAGCTGAAGCTCAAATGATGAATGTGTCAGAAGACCGTCTCGTGGATGAGCTGATGAAGCAGAAGGTATACATTTTGATAAAACTCATTTATAGTTAAATCATGTGCTCTTTATTAAAATTATTGTTCTGACGATGTGCTTACATTATGTAGCAGGTTGGTGTCGTCAGAAAACTAGGCAAGGCCTGTAATATTGACTCTCGTATGGATCTCATTGCAAGATTACGAGTAGAGATGCAGAACAGACAGTCCTATGACAAAATGTTACAGAAAATCTGGGGAGCGTCAGGTGGGGGTATTGATATTGTACTTTAATGAGAGAACAATTAAGAAAATTGCAATTTTACTTGTTCTTATTTAGTTTTGGATTATGGCGTTTCCAGGTGGTTGGTCTGTCATTCTATGCCCACATGGTGTGGTGTACAGCATAAAGTTTAATTTGAGAGCTGAGAGTCCCAGAGATTTTGCAGACCTGCTGTTGTCATGGAAGCACATTTCTAATGTTAGTATATACAATTTTGCACGAGGCTTGGCCACGCACAGCAATTTGCGTGTTCCTACTGCTATCCCTTTTCATCCACGTGAAGGGAGACTAGCTGAGCCAACACCAGAGAACATCAGTTTAGCAAAACAGAGCAAACTGAAGGTTTCTCTTCCTCGGTTGTTTGAGAAAACGGACAGTTCGAATTCCAATGGCCACCCCATGACAGGATCATCTGACCACTTTGTGTTGTATGACAAACTACACGAATTAAACACAAAAGACCCCCAGGATGTACTCAGAAGAATTAGACTGGTTCCAGAGCTACAGGGTTGGCTGAACAGTCAAATTGCAGAGCAGTTTTTTGCAAGCTTACGAAAAAACAACTACTTTCTCAACAACATGGCACCTTCAACACACATTTTCATTATGCGCAACATTGTTCATCACAAGAACACTTCAACAAACCAGAAGCTTCTGGAGGTACAGCTGCAACGTGGTCACAGACCTCATGGAATTGGAAATACCACCCTGTCTGACTTAGGGCAAGCAATTCTAGATTAGTAGCCAAAAACAATGCAGCACTACTTTCTGTTATGTGCTATAAGTAACTTTGCAGTTGTAAGATTGTTATATGCCTTCTTTCTTAGCCCAACAAGCCAGTGACAGAAAAACTGTCCAGCAGCCAGATCAGTTAAACAAAGGGCGACTTGGGTGAGTTTTTTTTTTTTTTTTGGTTTCTTTTTTTCCCTCCTCGTCATTGTTTGTGTGTTTTAGTCTGTATGCTTATGCATATTTTTGTCTTAATATATGCAGAAAACTGTGGAAAAGTGTGAAAATATTGCAGCTTGTCGAGCATCATGGACCTTGGGGAATCATCCAGCTCAAAAAGTACTAGTTAGATTAAATAATTAATACAACAGTTTTATTTAACTATGTGGTACTTTGGCTTTTTTGGATGTTAAAACCTGTTGTTATTGTTTATAGCTCAACTATGTACTGGACATTGAGAGATCAGGAAACGAGCTGATTGTTCGAACAGCGAAGACAATATTAAACCGTGCTGACTTTTGGACACTGGGCTTGAGCAGAAACATGGAGTCCACTGTAAGATCATGGCTGTTTTAAATCGCTTTATATGTTGCTACATTAAATCCTAATTAACGCTGTAATTAATTATATCCTTTTTTTCCAGATTGGGAATAGTTGTTTTCAGTTGACTGAAAGCATTGCACAGTCAAAGGTGTATTCTTGTATGTGTTGTATACATATTATACATTATTTTAGTACTTGAATATTTACAGTACATAATATTTTGAATTCTGCATTGTATGCACAATATCCTGCAGGGGAAGAACATTTACACAGTTGACCTTTATGTTGTACCAACATGGCTGCCACCAAACAACTGCGATCCATTTTTGAATCTGCCTGTAAGTACAGTAAATGCTTTTCTATTCCCCGTTTTGCTCAGTTATACATGTTCACATAAACTTTCTGTATCATGTCAGGATGGTGCTCACTTAAAAGATGCACTTGTGATTCCAGTTTGGACACCAGGACACTACCAGTTGTGTGTATGTATTCATACTGCATATGAGTGATTGAAAAAAAATAGTGCTTTGATTTCAGTGTATGCTAAACTGCAGTAAGTACCAAATAGATGTAAATGTACACATTTTAAAATAATTGTTTTTGTTGCATGTGAAATAGAAAATAGCAGATTGTGGTGTTTATAATGTAATCAAGAAAAATCAATACTGTACATTTTCTTCAGGTTTTGAAGCCAGTCCAGAAAGAAATTCTCTTTCTAGACTCTAAATGCTCTGAGACACCACTTGGATTTGGTGCCCAGAGACACAAAGATCAGGGATGACCTCTTAGATTTAAAAATGGTCTGATAACTCTGAATGAACTGAGAATGCTTGCATGCTGAGCTGCCTGAGCTGATTATGGTCACAGTTTTGTGACTTATTTCATAGTATTGCATGCATTGTTCAGATGTTGTTTTTTTTATATGCATGAAGGTTTGTACTTGGGTTGTAGAACGGGTTTCTCAGAGGTTAATGTAAGTACTAGGTGATCTCTATATGACTTGAACTCTTGTTTGTAATCAATATTATGTTAATATTATGTACATGGTTGCAAGCCATCTTTAAAATATTTTGGAACCCCTAGCTCTTTTAACAACCTCAGCTTGAGAAACTGCTCTATACGCACACACACATACACTATTTATTTATTTTGTGACCAACAGGAATATTGCAAACAGAATAAAGCCTGGAAAATGGACTGAAAAGACAGGCCTTAACTTGCAGGTAAATTCCTAAAGTCTCTTTAAATATTAAATTCACTCATCTTTCTTTTGTTGTATTGAAGGGGTTTCCAGGTGTGTGGTGTTAATGGAGAACTATGGGCTGGATAGGCGTGTTTTTCTTGTAATTTTCTAAAAATATTTTTGGATACAAATTATTGAACACAACATTGTCATTTTTTTTTACAGCCACGGGAAGGTTTTTGCACACTTCACTGAGGAGTCCAAAGCTATACTAAGAGGTGATTGGCAGCCTGTTTTTAGAGTAAAGAAAGGAAACTGAGGTAAAACCATTTACTTGAGAAAATGACACCTAAAATGGTACCTTGTGAATATTTGCTTATAATGTGGGGTTTGATTAACAGGAAGAAGCACAGCATTGGGTTCAGGAATCCTCATCACACGTACACACGTTTATGTATTGGGTCAAATGAAATGCAAATTCTCTTTAAATATGAAGTCTTAAAATTAACACACACTTAAGTGTACTATTCATTTATTAATTCATTTATTTCACTCCACAACAAATCCTTTCAATTTAACAATATTTAGAAAAGAAATGTAAGAAGTTATAGATATATAAATAACAAGACGAAACTTAGCCTATTTTAGGCTAAAACGAAACTGAAACTAACATTGGGTCTCTCATTCCACACAAAATCAAACGTTCCCATATTTACTATGTATTTGAATGCTAAATTAATTGATTAGATATATTTTGTCTTTTTTCCTACTTCAAAAATATGAAAGATTACTGTAAATAACAGTGCCATTATGATTTTTTTCTTATGCAGCCAAGTTCCCCACAACATATCATGCATTAAGGAACATCCCGGCCTCGAACCTGTGTGTTTAAATATATATTCTTTGCAAAATGCAATGAATGTTTATAGAGCGGACTATGGGCGTGTGAGAGTCAGAGGGATGGAAAGGTTAGGCCAATCTTACGCAGTTGGAAGGTCTTTCATACTGAGCAGACAGGTACTGAGGCACAGGAATCCGCTGTATGGCATCCAGATATGGAAAGGGATCACTCTTCAAAAACACCGTCCATCAAGTTGATGACATAGCCTGTGAATTATGAGTAAAGTTCAATTCATTTATTTGCACAGTGACTTTGTGTCTTTGCACATTTGTTAGTATCTTTAAAATAAATACTTTTTGGAAAAGCTTACAAAATGTTTGCTCCGTCTTTACTGGTTTTGACATCATATCCTCCTTTTTGGCTTTTGGAAAGTGAAGCTTGTACACAAGTTTCCCTTTAGATGTTGTCGTTTGTGGCCGGACACAATTTTTCATTGAAGTGCATTGCAAAAAGGTACAATCTAAAGCACAGGACAATAAAACAAACAAATAGTTCATATTGGGCCCCCTTTCACACATCCTTGTTAATGCATAGTCTTGTGACCTATGTTCAAGTTTTGAGAGAGATGTACCTGCACAGCATTCCGATGAAGGGGAAGACAACATTTTTGGGTGCAAAGTCCAAGATGACTTTGTGAAATGACTCCACAGTTTGGTAATGTGGGCTCAGCTTCTCCACATCTGAAAGGACTCTCTTGTTTATCAGGACCTTATTCAATGCTGTCGAACCTTGGGGAAAATCAGTGTAATGTTACTGATACAACACATGAATTCTGGAGTATTTACGCAACCTGCCCCATAACATGCTTATGAGTGTTTTAGGCAATTAATACACTGAGGTTACACACCTGGTTGAAACCACTTCCTACGTTTCCTTAGACACCCTTTGTTAATGCTGACACTTAGGGAATGCTGGCTCAGAATGTGTGTGAATGCCTTGAATGTGGTTGATGATAGAGTTCCATTTGGCTAACTTCTCTGGTCCTGAATCAGAGCTACGGAAAGACCAGTACAGGTGGTTGGTGATGCTCTTATGCCACTTCTTCACCAAACTGCAGTCCTCCTCTCTGGAAATTTTATCCACCTTCTTTGACAATCCTAATGAAGTACAAATCAAAGGTTGATGCAGTAAGCTTCTTCAGGTTGTGGGTACTTCAACCATGAATATTTGAAATTTATTTTCTTTAAACCAAGATGAAAGCATTTGTAACAAGTGCCCTCAACATACGCTAGAGCAATGGACCAGTTTCTAGGTACGCAGAGAACAGAATTAGTTATGGTACTAACACAACCATATAAGTAGGGTGAATAGGAATATGTATTGTATTGCAACAATCACATAAAACATAAAAGTACTCCCAAAAATAAATTTAAGAAAATTTATAATCAAGCAATGAATTCCCTGTTGTCTTTTCTTGTTCTTGTATTAAATACTAATAAAGTTTTATCTCTTTCTTTCTCTTTACTT
>JAUCMU010000974.1:0-10032 GCA_032275025.1 Enteromius treurensis | reverse complement strand
AGGGCGAACCCGTGAAATCAGTTTTGGCTAACGTTAATGCATCACTTGCAGAAATCAAAACGAGAACGGGAAAGATGTAACTGACCAGCCGGCAGAGGATTCCACATGGTCTTAAAGCCCTCCTTTAATGTTAATCAAGCAACGATTCGTCTAAAAAGAAAGATTAATTCTCAATTTAGCATTTGAAAATTGCATTAAACGTATGACTTTGTGAACGTGAAAAAAATAGCTCTGTATGGCTTTTGTATGCTCCTTTGATTATCTAAATACTCCATCCACAAGACACAATTTACTTAAATAGTTTATTAGTTAATATCAGTTATAGTTAATAGTAACTTTACACACTAAAACTTTGTGTTTTGATACATTTAATTTACATTTTACAAAGTGAACTTAACATGGCCTTCAAGTGAACCACAAGTGAACTACAGTATGCTAAATAGCTGTCTGAGCTAGTTGGAAAACCATCACATTTCTTAAAATTTTGAAAAGACAACATAAAATTGCATGTTAAATATTTATTTTTTAGCTTATGTTCGATAATAAAACTATAACAAATCTTACCTGAACCGGTCGACATCCAGCTCCTTCCAAAATGTGGTTGATGAGGGGAAACCCTGTGCAAAATGCCGGAAACAGACTGCATGCGCAATGACAGGAAGTGAAACGGTCGAACAAAAAAATCAAAACATCAAGTTTACCCAACTTAACTATTTATTTTCATTGGACAAAATAGTAGTAAACGTGAAGTTAAATCATTTTTATAAGTAAACTCAACACTATGCTCGAAAACGTGTCCGCCTAACTTATAATTTTAAATTGAGTTAACATTTTGCAAGTTGGATTTTTTACAGTGTAGGATCTACTGCATCCTTTCCTGGTTTCTTAATAGGAATAATAATCGCTTCTTTCCAGCTGCTAGGAAGTTTCCATTCTTTCCATACCTTATTATACAATCCCAGCAACTTACCTAAAGCCAGTACATCTAAATGTTTTAACATCTCATAACATATATTATCTTTTCCTGGAGCTGTCGCCCCAAATGTTCCTAATGCCCTCTTCAATTCTCCTATACTAAACAGAGCTTCCATTGCATTATCTGTACTTTCCCTTTCCTCATCTATACTAGAATATCCCTCTTTTGTTCTTTCCCTTCCTCTTTTTCCATTTTCTGTTAAATTATTAGAACTATGAATTTTAATAAGTTATCTTGCTATCATTTCTGCCTTCTCTTTTTCTGTCATTGCTATTTCTTACCCTGCTTTTAAAACTGGATACTGCCATTCCTTTTTAATCCCTCTCATACTCTTTATCATACCCCATATTTCTACAATTGGTGTTGCCCTTCCTATTTTACTACAGTATTTCCTCCAACTCTGTTTCTTTGCTTCCTTAATGGTCTTCCTCACTATTGCCTGTGCCTTTTTATACTTTATTAAATTTTGAATATTATGCGTTTTCTTTAACTGCTTAAATGTTCTGTTCCTCTCTCTAACAGCCTCGCCACAACCATTTGTCCACCAAGGTACTGCTCTCCTCTTCATGCTGCCCTTATTTTGAGGTATAGTCTGTCCAGCCACTTTTATAATGATTTCTCTAATCTTTTTATCTATCTCTTCTTCCTCTTCATTTAGATCAACTTCCATCCTTTCTACATTACAAGATGCATAAACTTTCCCCATTGGGCCTTACTAAATATCCACTTCTCTATCTTTCCATATTAACTGACTACTCACTGGGAAATGATCGCTCCCTAATGTGGACTCTTCCCATACTTCCCAGTTACACATATCTCCTAGACTTCTAGATACCAAAGTTAAGTCTAACCCTGACACCTTACCTCTATGTAGATCAACCCTTGTTCCTCTACCATCATTTACACAGACCATGTTCATTTCTTCTAACAGTATCTCAATTACCCTTCCATGCTCATCTATCCTCTATACTTTTTAAGCTCCTGTCCATTTGCCAAAAGACTTCTCGCATTCCATTGCGATGTAATTGCCATAATTATTCATGTAGTCTAAGTATTATCTTGACTTGCTTGTGCATTCAGATTATTCCTTACCTCTTGCCATGTTATCTCACTAACTTCAAGATGATGTACGGCAGCCTTTACTACTATCTGAATTCTTTCTGTCCTTGATTTGATTTCCATTGATGCATTTATTACACCTGCAATAAATGTTACCAATTTTTTAACATCTATTATTGTTTTCTTCTCATTCATTTCTTCTTGTACTTCCATATTTTGTCTTGTCATTTCCAATCCTCTTTCCACTCTTCCTTTTTGATTTACTCTTTTTACTGCTTCTGCATATGTTACCTTGTCTTTTGATTTAATTTGTTGAATTTCCCTCTCTCTCTTCATTATTGCACACCCTCCATATGCTACACTATGATTTCCTCCACAGTTGCAGCATTTTGGTTGTGTATTACCATTGCATTCTTGATGCATTATCCATGATTTTCTCCACATCTTGCACATCTTTTCTTCCCTTTACATACTTTGACAATTGTAACATCTTATTGGGTTTGGTATGTATTCCCTTACATTGTAGTTCATGTATCCTAGCGTCACTCTTGTTGGGAGCCGCTCTTCATCAAACACAATCGTAATCCCCTCATTATCACTCCTTGCACCATCCCTCGTTGTTTGTAAACGTCTAACTTCTTTGATCTTTCCACCTCGCATATTTGATTTAATATCATCCAAATTTACTCCGATTGGAATTCCCCAGATAACTCCTTTAGTCCATTTACTTCCTTTTCCGATATTACTCGCATTTAATACTTTGTATTTACAGATTTCCTTGATTTTCTTTGCTTTTCCTCTTTGTTCCTCATTCTTACAAACAATCAATAGATTCCCATCTCTTAACACTTTGGCCATGCAAATTTCTCCCACTTGATTTTTCAATATTGTTGTCAGCTTTATTGGGTTCATTGATGATATTCCGTTGCCTTCGCCAAACCTAAGCACAATCTTGTATGATATTGTCTCTTGATTCCTTTCCTCTTGTCTGCCACTTAATTCATCCAAGTTTCTAGCTTTTTTTTGCATTAAGCCCATCAAATTCACTTCCTCTTTTATTTTTTGATCTCACTGATTCTTGGCTCATTTCCATACTATCATCACGGTTTTCTGTTTCACAATCTCCCCATTCAGGCCCATTTCCAGTACAGCTGTGCCTTACCGCCATTCCTTTTCTTATTTCTCTTGCTTTCCCAATTTTAGACCACATATTTCGATCTCGATCTCCAGTACACTCATTCTTCTTTCTTTCTTTTCCATCCAGTAATTCAGAATTCTTTAACTTTTGGATTGTTTGCACAGTTTTCACCATTCAAACCTCCAGCCGACCGGCTCGGGGGCTGCAGGCGCGCGCTGATGACGTCACCCTCAGCCGTCAACTTGCTCTTGTTTTTCTTCTCATACTGTTTCATGGTGGCTGGCAAACCAACTTTTGGTGCATTACCGCCACCATCCAGACTGGAGTGTAGAGCTGCTCCTCTTCTTCTTCTTTTGGCTTTATGGCGGTCGCCAATGTTGCTCTTCTTCTTCTATAGTGAACTAACCGTTCACCCCCATCTACTGTACATTTTGTGCACATGTATGATGAATCTGTATTTCTATACATATAGGCCTACTTCATGTACGCACATACATACATACAATAATAAACAAAACAAACAAACAAACATTGTAATAATGTTATAGATATTTTTAAAAGACGTGTCATATACCCGCAAAGGTAATTAGAGATATCTGTTACTCCGTCTGTACTAGTCACAATTATATTTAAAGATATCTGCATTGTATTTTTTATTTTTTTTATTTATTGGCAAGAATTAAACAATTAACAAATCATTGCCATCAAGATATTTATATTTGAAAGGTAAAGAAAAATACTAATAAAATATAAAGATAAATAAAAATAACTAAACAAAATCAAGAAAAAAATAAAAAAATAAAAAATAAAGGGTTAAACAATAATAATCAAAGTTTAGTTTTTGGAGTGTACTCAGAGTTCTGATTACTTTCCGGCTTGACAGTCCTTGAAGAGTTTCAAAATAATTCCTAAAGTCAACGTTGAAATGGGAGATATTGAGCTTCCTTTCTGACCATTTACACTTGTGTATGTAAAACTTACCCAATAGTATGAAAAGATTTAGTGTAAAAATATGACTATTTTCCATGTATTTTTTATCAAAAAAAGAAAACAACATCTCTTTTACTTATGTTAATATTAGAACCACTTAACATCATAAACAAATATTCAACATCAATCCAAAAATATTTCAAATACATACATTCGAAAAAAACGTGGAATTGGTTAGTTGGGTAAATCATGCGTACAATTTTAAAGTAAATGTTTTGCAAATAACATGGTTTCGAGAGGATCGTGAACGAGTATTCACGCACGGCTGGAAGCTGGTTTTCCTTATCATCCCTCGTTTATACGCACCCAATCAAATCACTTCCCTTTCACTATGAATTCTCCCTGCTTCATTCTCCATTCATCTCGCTTTAGACATGCAAGCTTCGTTTCACTGCTATCCAAAAGCAAAGATGTCTTCCGATTCCTCGGATTATGCCCGCGAGGAGCCAGCTCCTCACCCCACTCAAGCCTCCCAGCCTGCCGCCCAGCAAGTCGCAGCCCCGCCAGAAGCTCAAGCCGAGGCTGCAGGCCCACTCGACAGGCCCAATCGCCTTCTTCCTGAGCCCGCTCACGCTCACCTCCACCAGCCAGACACCAACCTGCCTCCCCTGCTTCATCTTACGCCTCCGCCAGATCTTCCATTGGGAAATGGACAATCATTTCACCACGTCAAGCCCTCGCCCCCGCAAAGATTACTTACTCCAAAAAGCCACCAAGCAAGAACTCCTTAAACTGCTAAACACCCACCTCCCGGACGCTTCACCACCAGAAGCTACACCACACTGCAAAAGCCAGCGGAAAACCGCTACCTACCTCATTCCCGAGACGCCGGGTCCCGCTCGCCGCTCCAGCCGATCTACTCCTTCCGCCAGCCTCGGCCGCGATCCCGGGACCGATCCAGCCCCTCAGCCACTTCTGCACCGCCGCCATGCCCACGCTACCCCCGAGGCAGGCCAGCCATCCTCCGCCACGCAACCCGGCGCTGTTTCCCCGGCAATGCTCCAACAAGCCATAGCGGATTTTTACCTTTTCGGCATCCAGTGGCAAAATCTATTTTATTTCTCAACCACCACCAGTGTGCAGCATCCACTTCGATGATGCGACGGCTGCCACAGGACAACGGCACCAGTGCGCTCACCACACACCAGCTACAGGTGGAGAGGAGAGAGAGAAACAGCCAATCAATAAGGGCACCTAAACTTTGCCATGCATATCATCCCGCAAGGCAGACCCTTCATTTCCCACCTGCTTACCCTAGCCTCTTCAGTTTCAACTTTAGAGGATTCCCTCACCCTGCCAGTCCCCTGCCTAAACAATCTCTGTCTCTTTGGGTCTCTTTCCTTTCCCAGTGGAATGGCCATTCATTTTTCTACAAAGATTGCCTAGCCAATCTTACCCTAGACGCTATGTTTACCCTTGGTTTTCTCAGGTGCTCTGAATTCACGATCAATTCCCTTTTTAACCCAAATATCCACCCCACAATTTCTGACCTCTCCATCATAGACCACCAAACCATGTCTTTTTTTATTAAGCACAGCAAAAATGACCAGTTAAATAAAGGCCGCTACGTTTACATTTTTAAGCTCCAATGTCCTACCCAGTCGTTCCAAACGCTACAAGCCTATCTAGCCTATAGAAGTTTGTTCGCCTCCTCCCCACTGGAACCCCTCTTTGTAGAGGAGTTGAACCAACCTACCTCAAGGTTTTGGTTCCAAAAACACCTCAAGGCTGTCCTCTCAAAATCCGGAGTTGACCCAAATCGCTTCTCCTCCCATTCTTTCAGGATTGGAGCAGCTACTACAGCCGCTAGTAGAGGCCTAAACCCAAGCCAAATTCAAACCTTAGGCCGCTGGTCCTCCAAAGCCTTTAAGAGCTAGATCCGCTTAGACCCTTCCAGCATTCGCCAAGCCATGCTAATTATCACCAACCTTCCTCAAAGCCACGAACCATCTCACTCCTTGTCCAGAAGGTAATTTAAGCTATTATCTTTTTCAACCTCCTCTACCCAACTCCTCATTTCCGCTGAAAGCCTATTCTCTCCTATCAACTCCGCCAAGGGGCCTAAACCTCCGCGAACGTTCACTCTAAGCCTCCGTGTAGGCTTTCTACTAATTTCCCCATTCGCTACCGAAAGCTAATTTTCTCTACCACCTCCGCTGAGGTGTCTAAAACTCCGCGAAGTTTCACTCTAAGCCTCCGCGTAGGCTCTCCACTCATCTTACTATTCGCTGCTGAAAGCCAATTTTCCCCTACCATCTCCGCTGAGGTGTCTAAACCTCCGCGAAGGTTTACCTCTCAGTCTCCACGTAGGCTCCTCACTCATTCCCTATATTTCTGCTGAAAACTATTTTCCCCCGTATCACCTCCGCTGAGGTGTCTTAACCTCCGTGAAGGTTCACTCTCAGCCTCCACGTAGGCTCTCCACTCACTTCCCATTCTCTACTGATAGCTATTTCTCCCCTTTCACCTCCGCTGAGGTGCCTAAACCTCCGCGAAAGTTCTACTCTCAGCCTCCGCGTAGGCTCTCTACTAATTTCCCCTTTTGCTGCTGAAAGCTATTTCTCCCCTATCACCTCCGCTGAGGTGCCTAAACCTCCGCGAAGGTTCCACTCTCAGCCTCTGTGTAGGCCCTCCACTATTTTCCCCTTTCGCTGCTGAAAGCTATTTCTCCCCCATCACCTCCGCTGAGGTGCCTAAACCTCCGCAAAGGTTCCACTGTCTGCCTCCATGTAGGCTCTCCACTATTTTCCCATTTTACTGCTGAAAGCTATTTTTCCCCCATCACTCCGCTGAGGTGCCTAAACCTCCGCGAAGGTTCCACTCCCAGCCTCCGCGTAGGCTCCCCTACCAATTGATCATTTCTGCTGAAAGCCATTTCTCCCCTATTACCTCCGCTGTCCAAATCCAAGTCCAAATCAGTTTCCAGTTGATATTCTCAAAGTGGTTATTCCAGAAGTACTTATCATACTTATTCGACATTTAAGTATCGAAATGTTGTAGGGCAGTGAACCAAATATACATTTTCTATCTTTGATATTAATGCCATTTCATAAAATCTCTTTTTAAATGTTAATTGCTTAGGTTCTCTGAAACCTTGTAAAAGCCTCACAAATGTTGCTGGTATGTAGAACTACAATACTGTACAATAAATACAATACAATACAAAAAATATAATACATCAACAACAATACTGTGTTTGTCACCAATGAAGGCTCGTGAAGAACGTGCTCTCGCTTCCTTGACCAAGGCAGGCAGGACTCGGAGACAGGAATTATAATACAAACTGAAACGCAAAGAACAATGCAGAGGTCCACAAAACAACATGTAACGTTAACGACTGACATTGAACTTAAGACAGGGAGGGACATAAATACACAGACCAATCGAGATTAAAGACAATACACCTGGGAACGACAGCTGGCAGATAATCAAACACTAATGACAGGGGCGGGGTTACAAACGATCAGACACGTGAGGGAATGATATGAAAATATAAGGAGCATGTGGACAGAATGACAACAAAACACAGACAGGACAAACCTACGGTGTTACATAGCCCTCCCCCAAGGCGCGGCTTCCAGACGCAAGATAGGGGAAGGTGGGGCAGGCGAAGGGAATACCTTCCAAGGTGGAGCAGATGGTGGCTACATCCACCTGGGCCATTCACTGGTTTCGAAGGGTTATGGCCATGGGGCCTCACAGTCTTTGTGGAGCTCGGGTGAATTAGGTGACTGGTGACCTGGATCACAGACTGGGTCTGGCGGATCCGGCCACTCTGGTTCCGGATCACAGACTGGTTCTGGCGGATCCGGCCACTCTGGTTACGGATCACAGACTGGGTCTGGTGGATCCAGCCACTCTGGTTCCGGATAACATACTGGGTCTTTCGGATCCGGGCACCATGAGTCAGGTTCACAGGCCTCAGACAACCCCTACTGGCCGGGGAATCAGAACCGCCTGGACAATACACGACCCCTCGTATCGTGTTACGGGGCTGGCACCCGTTACTGACTGGTTTGAAATCGTGAGGGCCTTCTGCAGCATGTCGGGCTGCGTAACCGGAGCAGACTGGGTAATACACGGCCCCTCGTACCGTGCTACGGGACTAGTACCCGTTAAAACCTGGCTGGAAACAATCAGGGCTTTCTGCAGCTTCTCAGGCTGCATAACTGGGACAGACTGGACTCGACACGGCCCCTCGTACCGTGCTACAGGAGTGAGACCCGTTACTGAGTGGTTAGACACCGTTAAGGCCAACTGCAGCTTCTCAGGCTGCAAAACACGAACCGACTGAGGAGACAACAGCACTCCTGGCAGTATTACTGGTACTGACATGACCGTTAACAGTACCAACTGGGCTTTGCACGGCCCCTGACGCCGTGAAACGGGACTGTAACCCATCTTTTGTGGCCTAGAGACCGCAAGTCTTTTAGACCATCTTGGCAACCCTAAAGCCAGGTTGGAAACTGTGAGGGATTTTGATGCCACTGGCAACCCTGAGGCTGGATTGATGTTTACCTCCTCGGCCGCAATTTTGAGCACGAGTGCACCCAACTCCATAATTCTCCTCCCCTCCTCTGGCGAAATGATCGCTGGAGGCGACAAGCACGGTGGTCCGGGACACGAAACCGCAACCGTGTCCCGCGGCTCGGCAGAGCGGGATGTTCTCGGAGGCGGACCGCGCCTGATGGCGAGCCGGAAACTGTGTAATTGGATCCACGGATGCGGGCCGAGGTCCGCGAAGATGTGTGCGTTCGCTGTGGTGAACGACATCCTCTCTGTGGTCAGTCGATCTGTCACGAATGAAGGCTCGTGAAGAACGCGCTCTCGCTTCCTTGAAAAAGGCAGGCAGGACTCGGAGACAGGAATTATCATTCAAACTGAGACATTTATTAGGAAAACAAAAGGAAAACGCAAAGAGCAATGCTGAGGTCCACAAAACAACATGTAACATTATCGACTGACATTGAACTTGAGACAGGGAGTGACATAAATACACAGACCAATCAAGATTAAAGACAATACACCTGAGAACAACAGCTGGCAGATAATCAAACACTAATGACACTAATGAAAGTGTCTGATACAAACGATCAGACACGTGAGGGAATGACATGAAAACAAAACATAAGAAGCATGTGGACAGAATGACAACAAAACACAGACAGGACACGCCTACGGCGTTACAGTATCCCCTGGAGGTTGTCACGAATGAGGAAGTGAAGCGTTTGAGCTCAAATGCAAACAGTGTTTATTAATACTCAGGGTCAGGCAGACAAAGTCGAGCAAACAGAATCAGCATAGGCAATAGAGTAAACGATAAACAAAGCAATGGTCAAATACCGGCAAACACAGTCCATGGGGTGAGACGAAGACGTAGATCCGGGAACAGGCAAAGATCGGCAACGAATAAATCCAAATGACAAAACAAACTACGAACAAAGAAACGAATGAGTTACAGGAACCAGGTTGATGATGTAATGAACCGTGAAGAGACAGACACACAGACTGGTATTTATACAGGGTATAATGATTGAGTAATTGAACCTAACTAGAAACAGCTGTGAAGGAGAGGTGCATTCTAGGGAATGGAGTCCAGGTATGAAAACAGACACAAAAACACATACGCTGCGTCCGAAATCGCATATTGCTTAAGTAGGTACTACATTTAAAACCGAACGTACTACCCGACCGTTAAAAAAGTACGTTCTATATAGTTTGAATGGGGGTAGTATGAATGGAACTCGGACGTACTACATCCGCCATATTGATGCTGTCACGTGTCATGCATAGTCACAACGGCGCGACAATTTAAACTTTCAATAAGTCATCTGTTTATTTAGATTGTGTTAAACAAGTGTAATTTAAT
>JAUCMU010000973.1:0-10034 GCA_032275025.1 Enteromius treurensis | reverse complement strand
TGTTGAATATTCTAAAAATATCAATAACTCATTTTCGACTAAAATCAAAGTTACGGCCTTTTGCCTTTGCACGGCAGAATACTCATATATATATATATAATAAATATATTAATACAGCAAAAGGCACATTTATTTGTTCAAGAGCTAAATGGCTACTTTTTTCAATGAAAAAAAAAAAAATAAAATTACAAAAGACAAATAATCTCATTTGGTGGAATTCTATTGACCGAGGTAAAAGGGGTATCTAGACTTATTTATCTCTTTTTGTTAAATATTGTACTTGTAATAAATAAATAAATAATAATGATTTATTAACACAATTTGTTTGCAGAAATAAATATAATTATTTAAGAAAGGAAATTTTTCAAGGGCCTAAAATTTGGTAGATTTGAACTTTTGGATTCTTTTTTTTTTCTTTCAAGGTATGACATCATAAAACCTCCTTTAAAATGTAAAATAATAATCCAAACAATAATTATTTTTAATTATAATAATTCATTTTATTAGTAAAAATAAATCATAAAAAACTAATAATGTTTCAGGAGTCAAAAGAAATTCAGAAACAGTCAAATATTTTATCATAATCACGGTTAATATTAAATACAGAGTAAATATGACAGTATTACATACAAACACTAGTATATTTGTCTGTTAGTGTGTGTGTGTGAGAGAGAGAGAGAGAGAGAGAGAGAGAGTGTGTGTGTGCAAATGTATGTGTGTGTGAATGTGTTTAATGTTTAATGTGACACAGAGACATTGAAGAGTCTGGAAAAGCCAGTCTAAACCCAGCGAGTAGAGGTCGAGTGAATGTGTGTGTGAATGTGTGTAAGTGTGTGAATGTGTGTGTGACAGAGACGCTGTAGAAGGACAGAGAGCCTCTCGACTCGTCCAGAAACACTCCTACTCTCTTACACCAGCCGTCAGGACGTGATATCTCAGTCTCATTACAATTGTGACGAGCAAGGATTCTCTGATTAGAGCAGAACAGGATCCAGGAGTTCTCATTATATCCATAATGAGAATCATAACCCCCTCCTTTCCTCTTGATGTCTTTATAACACACTGATATATCAGCTTGTCCGCTGTACTCAATCTCCCAGAAACAGCGTCCAGTCAGAGTCTCTGAACACACAACCTGAGGATGATCAAATCTGTCTGGATGATCAGGACATGACTGTCTCTGAGACGCACTTGTCACCTTCCTGTTATCTTCAGACAGAACGAGGTCATGGTTCGCTGTGTTTGGGTCCAGTGTGAGATCACAGGCGTCTGAAAACAACACATACACATTTACTACTGAACTACAAACAACAAAACTGTGTGTGTGTGAGTGTGTGAGTGTGTGTATACAGTACTTACATTTGTTAAGTCCTGATGTGATCCTGTACTCTCCTCCATGATCCACACTAAAACACACACACACACACACACACACATTTCATTATATAGTGTCCTCATAAACACACACTGTTGAGGTATTGTGTGTAAGGAAGTGTTTGTTGTGTGTGTCTTGATCTTTCCACTAAGAGTTCTTCTAAACAGCAGGAAATGTTTTTAGAGTTTCTCTTCAAAGCTGCTGAGACAAACCTTTACAGAACAAATAAAGAGAGTCTTCATTTCAAAGTAAGGGCGGGGTTGACCTCATTGCTATGGATGATGTCAGCGTGCTCATTAACTATGATTGGCCGATCGGAGAGGGGAGGAGTCTCTGTCAGAGGTTTATTCATAGAAATATTGTTGAGCTCATTTTTTAAAATAAAATAAAAAAAATAATTAGAACATTCAAATAAAAATTAACAAAACAACAGATAAAGAAAAAAAAAACTGCTTGGTTTTGTTGCATTTATTTTGAACAGACAGTAGAACAAATTAAGTTTTTCCCAGCTAGATAAAAAAATACGACATACATTATATTGTTGTATTGATCTGCAGCACATGAACATACAAGGAATACATTCTTGAAATTAATTTAGATAAAAAAGGGGGAAACAATGTGACGAGGTGTGTGTGTGCGTGTATTATATGCGTAAATCATATTACTCAAAAGTATTTTACTTGTAAAACTGAATTAAAGTGTACTACTCAACATCCATTAACACAAATAATGGCTCTTAAAAAACGTAAACTTAAAAAAACTGACAAGCCATGGAATGTCTGCCTTCAAGCCAAGAGTGCCACACAGAAGAATAGACTAAACTCTATCAAGCCTGACTTCCCAAAGAGAAGAAACACCTTCTACAAACAGGAGTAGGGAAAACAAGGCTGAGTTCAATCAATCTTTGGTGAATAAAACTGCATGTTGGCATATTTAGTTTTTTTCTGACACTTCTCAGGTCATCAAACATCTCCCAGACACATGGAGACCTCCTTCAGTAGGCCACATAATGTCCAAGAGCATCCTGGGTTAAGACTCCTTTGAAAGCAATGACTGCCCTTAAAGTAAATATCTTTAAGCATCAGATTGGAGGGAAATTCACTTAAAGTAAATTGAATGGAATTGCTTCCCAGGTCAGTGTCAATCCACAGAAGTTCTCACAGACTGTATTTGTGAGACAATTTCCCTGCACAGAGCACTTTTCCTGATGTAGAGTCTGTTTTGAATGCAGAGGGACACTGTGATGGACACTGGATTGGCCTGAGGCAGAGGGAATCCGGAAGTTTAAGGCCTTCTTCCACTGCAGCCTGAAGATGAGCGATGCCAGAAGACTGCAATACAGCAACAGAAGTACAAACAAATGGTATTTCCCTTGTGACGTGTGTGCTGAGACTGCAATACTGTGAGGAGCACTGTTTTGTCATTGATTTTTCAAGGATAGTGGAGATGTGGCACTGTGCATTGAGTTGGAGAGCACCAGACTTTAGTTGGACAGGTTTGAATATTCCACTCAGCAGCTCTGCTCTCTGTATGTAGGCCTGTGCATTCAGACCCTTTGTGCTGATGGGTTTCACTAGCTGGAGGAGCTTGTTGGAGTTCTCACCACAAACAAAATTTGCAAAGGTGAAACAAAGCACAACATAAGCATTGACAAAAAGCATCAAATGCACATGTGTTCAGCACAGAGATTCTTGATTTCCTGTGTTTCACAAGCTGTTGATTATTTCCATTTTCCAACAGTTCCACTTTCAGTTTTTTCCCCCCTCACAGATGGATCTGCATGAAGCCATTCCGGACAAGGAGAGTGGTATGAATTCCTCTTTCTCTTTCTGGGAGGAAGAGCTAGGCCTCTCCAGTTTTCAACAGGGTCTTCCTCAGGTGGATGGATGTTTGTGACAATGTCAGGCGTACCAGAAAAAGAAGCATCCATTCCTACAGTTACATCTACACTGCAATTTATGGTTGGCACTGGAGTGGCTTCTTTAAAGATCGATGTTGCAGCAGCTGCATCTTCTTCACTTTTTTCTTTGCTGTTTTGTTTTGCAGAACAAATGCGCATGTTGCCTTCAATGAAGGACAGATGCAAAGCAATGAATCGATTCACTGGAATTGACAAGTTTTTATGCTTGAAAAGGCCATGTTTAATGTGTGTTTTTTTTTGGCTGAACTTGCAATGATTTTGGTGCTTCGGAAGTGAGAGAACATTACCCCTGTCCAGAGTGGTAAGTATCTTGCAAGCCAGATTATATTGGGAATAATATCAGGGAGTGCATATTATCATAATCGTCATCAGCCACAGCAAGTGACCAGCTTTCCTCACATATTTCTGTCACCCACTGCCGCAAGTCTGTCTGCGTTTGGTCACATATCTTTGCATATCATTTTTACATTGAAACAGATTAAATACACCGTAATTGTTGCTCGAAAGGTACAAGTAATACTTCTTTCGGAACTTTAAAGGTTTTATTTTTATTTGTGTACAGTCCCATTATCAACAAAATGGTGCTTTTGTAAAATAATGAAACAGAGGATATGATTTCTGCTGTCTCTGTCTAGGACTGCGTCATGATGAAGCCAAACTCAGCGAACTGACTCACAGATATGATAAATCTCTATATAGAAAGCTTTAAATACTTTAATAATAGCCTAATTCAAATCAAAAGTAAAAACTCTTTCACTAATCCATAAAGATGCATTTCTCTCTGAAAGCACACGTCCAACCAGTGCATATAGTTTCCTGTAAGGGGTAGGTTTAGGTGTAGGGTCAGTGTAGGGCAATACCACATACAGTCTGTACAGAATAAAAACCATTACGCCTATGTTTTTTTTTTAAACATTTTTTATACAAGAGCTCAGTTCAGGACTTACACACACACATACTTGCATTTGTGATTTATGGGTACTCTCTATTTATCAAATCTCCATGTATCAAAATGCCCATCTTCACTAGTATCATCATAAACAGTGCTTTATGTCTTGGCTAATACAACTTTTTTGGCGATTAATTGAAATTCATTCTCCTTTCATAAAAACCTAAAACAAAGATAACTGCTAGTTAATGATATATAATGTTATCATGAAATGTAAACCAAAAACATATACCATGGTATAAGATGGTCATGTTGCCCACTCTTGTTTAAGAATGTGAATCAGGCTGATGATACGCTTTTTGATCAATGTTGCTGTCATCAGGCCACCGGGTGAGACACAGAGTCCTCGACCGAAATAAGTCTTCAGACAGACATCTGTGAGCCATTCTCAGTGAGGAAGTGCCCAAATAACATTGATCAAAAGAGCTAGCCTGTGCATAAACAGCATTGCAGCTTTAAGGGGCACGTATTAAGCCCCTTTTTTACAAAATTTAATATGTAAAACAGATGATTGATTATAAAAGCCTATAGTGAGTGAAAGCAGAGACAGGCTGTTTTTAACAGGTCTATGTGTTTACAGCTCCTACCTCAGATATCTGCCAAAAACACCTGTTTGGTTTTCATTATTAATATAGTGCTGAAATCATGCATTTTAAATCCATAAATCCACCAACTTCATATCTGTGATACAAAGCAGCTGTCAGTAGGGGTGTGATGTGATGATATGATGAAAATATGATGATTTTTGATCATGGACGATAACATTTTGTCTACGATCTGCTTTTTGAGAAATATCGTAGTATCGTGCTATTTTATCATCTTCAGTTCTAACGCCTCTGTCTCGATACACTGTACACCACGACATACATTCACATGAGTGTTAACTCAGCAGTAGAGTTACACTCACTGGACACTGCACTTATTCACAATCACAAAAGTACATTATTTGCTTTAAAATCTTGCAGATTAAACATTTCATATGTGTGCTGTCCTGATGCGCTTTTCCAGAGCGTACACCTGAAGCGTGCGCACTAAAAGCCTGTCAAATAGTGCCTAATTACTGAACTAAAATATCTATCACATCTGGTTTCTGGTAATACTGTCGAGAACACAAAGTTAAACACAGTTGCTTTTGTCTAAAGTAAAAGTAAAGAATCAAGGGAAAAACAGATCTTAAAGGGACAGAACTTAACATACTGCCGCTTGTCATTTAGGCTTGAAAGCCTGTTAAAGCTGTCACTGTCTATGATCTCATCAATAATAATCAAACGGCAATAATGCAGAGGAAAAAAGAAAAACCCATAAATACTGTCTGGAAACTTTCGGATACTCAAAGAACACTTACTTTATACAAGTAATTGTTCTTAAAAGTCGCCTGCTTATATAATAAAAAAAGTAAATTTTGCACAAAATAAATTTGATTTAAAATGTTTATGAGATTGTGGCCATGTTCAGTAATATAACTGAGCATATGATATTCTCCCGGTTTCTAAAATGTATGTTTGAGCTGTTTCAACTGAAAATATCTTGTTCTGACATATCTTAAAATATGTCAGTGTCATTGTTCTGTGTCAAGATGCACACCTGTAATGATTTCCTCCAAAGCATGTGTGTAAAAGTTGCTTAAATTTCTCCATTTAATGAAGGCCTAGCCACGTTTGTGAAACCGGGTCATTGAGTGGATAATGATAATCATAATTGAACTGTTTCGTGAAACACAAAGATTCACATCTTCTTTAAGAAGATATACTAGAAACAAAAAGCAAAGAAACTCCAGTGTTGGTAAAAATGTAAAGTTGTAAAGATGTTTTTGCATAGCAGAAGCATTAATTGAGGAAAAAAAATTGTAGATCAAGAAACGTTTTGGAATTTGTAAAATTAAAAATAGCAATACGTATTGTATAGTGACAGTATGGAATCAGGAGGTAGGTATATCCTCTCATCTCTACTAATCATGTCTCGACTGTATGCAACAAATTCCCTATTTATGAGGGGTTTTATTGCTTTTGTGTCATCGCGCCAAGACGCGTCATCACATTATGTTAGGGGCGTAACATTCCCGTCACACACTTGAGGTATTCGGCCAATCACAACGCACTGGACAGCTGGCCAATCACAACACACCTCGCTTCTCAAAACCGAATAAATATATTGCATTACATCAAATACACAAAATAATGTTATTTTTAGTAACAGTATATGACCTCTTTAAGTGACAACAGCATAATATTCAGTACATATTCTGATGTCTATGCTGATAATATGATAAAATAATCATGACAAAAAAAAAAAAAAAAAAATCAGTCACTGCTCTGGACTGAACAAGTTCTATAGCTGCAATTAGATGACATTTCAAAATTAAATACTCTTTGTAAATACTGTAGTGTGAAGATAAACATGGCAGACTGCTCACTAATGGTGGGGTATCTGCTGATATAGCACATCAGTGTATTAAGTGACAGCAGTGTAATATTCAGTAAATGTACTGATGCTGAAAGTATGACAAAAAATAAGAAAAACTGAACAACTTCTGTCGTTGTAATAAGACGACTTTTTATTACTTTTAAATACTCTAGTATGAAGATAAACGAGTCAGATTGTGTTCTGCTCACTCAGGGCAGGGTCTCTGCTAATACAGGAACGTCCGTCAACAGCCGTGGGTGGGGCTTGTAAAATGTGATGTCACACTTAAAGGATTCTTTGATTGGCTTGCTCCGAGTTAGTGAGAACCAGAAGGGAGTAATTGATATTTCAATAACTTTTACAGGAGGGCCAAAACAAAAACTGGCCATGTTTTGATCTGCTGTTGAGAATTTGTTTTAATCTCTTTTAAGAAAAATGTGTATGCACATGAACATACACTTTTTTGATAATAATATATATATATATATTTTTTTTACATTAAAAAAAATATTTTAAAATAAGTCACTCCTTTTTGGCACTAGTGTTTTATTCAAAGCAGTAGCTATTTGCACTAGGTGTAATCAGCATATTTTCTGAGCACAGATGCTATATACACTAAGTGAAAATAGCAGCATTATTTGATGATACATTTTGCAAGTGGCAATTATCTGCACCTCAGTATTGAAGTACATTATAAAACAATGCAACTTCCGTGTAAATATTAATTATCATTCCAATGATTAAATAGATGACATGGTTGACCACAAAAAAGCAGCACATGTTCATTGAAAATATGTGGCTCTACATTCATTTCTGCAACACCGTAATTGTGTATCTTTCTGGACGTTTTGCAGCAGTTTAAAGTTAAAAAATGCAGCTCGAGGTATGTTTTGTGGCCAAATATCCAGTGAGTTTCAGTAAAGATTAATGCTCTATCATGTTGGAAATATCTCCGACACCGAACCCAAACCTAAACCTACCCAATAGTGTTAACAAATGTAAAAGTAATGTAAAAACGTATTTGCAGAAGCAGCTATTGCATTATTAACTTCCTAACACTGGATTAAGCTGTTTTGTTGAACTGGATTAAACAGGATTCGATCCGGAGCTTTTCACCACTGAAGTGCAACACCGTATCACGTGAGCTACCAAATAAACCAACTGAGACAGAAAACTTCTACATATGACGCTTTACATGTGACAACAATGCTCAAAAGTATCAGATTTACATCAAATGAGTGAATGTCATAATATAAACTTAGTTTCAGGCACTTAATTTGCTCACATGGTTGATGGAAAAGGCTTTACAGATTCCCTCCTCAGTGAAAAATAAATATACTAAAATGTATTTAAATCATTTATTTTATGCTGTACTACAAACACACTCATACATTATTACAGTAAACTGCTAGAATTACATTTTGCTAAACTGAAGTACTTGAACTGAAAGTACTGCTGAAGTGTTACTAAAGACATGCTGATGTATATTTTATTGTGAGCATTGTGTGCAGCTTTTCTGTTTCCAAAAATATGAAGAAGCTGTTTTAAATATTTTTATGTTTAACATGTCAGTTTTTAAATATGTTTGAAAGTACAGTTATTATCGTTTATTGGTTCTTTCAGTCTCTTTCTCTCTCTCTCATGCACACGTGTGTGGTTTAAAATCACCACATAGTTATAGACTGTGACAAGTACAGAGAGTCCCTCTCTTGCTCCCACCCACCGACACACGATAATATTGTGTATCTGCGATCTCACAGGCTGGCGATATGAGGATATGAAAAATGACCAAATCGTGCAACTCTTCAAACAACAAACATTTCAAAGTGAATTTTGCTTAGCAGGTGCATTTTAAAGGAATCTGTTGTAGAATCTCACCTCATTGAAACACGGTTAATAAATTACTTTTCTACTTACTTGAGTTTATCCAGATGTTTGAGAGTTTGAGAGAGCAGCTTCACTCCTGAATCTCCTGGATGATTGTAGCTCAGATCCAGTTCTCTCAGGTGTGAGGGGTCTGAACTCAGAGCTGAAGCCAGAGCAGCACAACCTTCTGCTGTCACCTGACAGTTTGATAACCTACAACAACAGTCCAACTGTTAATAATAAGATAATAAAAAGATATACAATAAAATAGCCCACAGGACTCTTAAACTGGTGACCAATGTGGCAAATCTGTGAATTATGAAGCTGATTTTAATGAAATCATGACGTTTTATTTGTACATGAGCTTCTTTGATCAAAATTCACCAGACAGTTAAAAACTCTTATTGGTCAACAATTACTGGCCACGACTAGATCCAGACCAGAAAGTGTATCTTGTTCTGCTCATAGACCAGCATTAGCTCAACATTAATATTTAAACACATTCTACTCAATAAGTGTGAAACACCATTGAACCTGCAGACAGACATTCAGTTTGATTCTTCATGTTCATCACTGAATATCTGCTCAAACACATGAAAACTGCTCTGACTCTAGTGAACAAATTCATTTTTTCTACAGGACACAAAGATTATTATTATTTATTTATTTCTGATTAAATTAAACATTTAGGGGAAAAAAGAGAAATGGATATCTATTTCATGCTCTACACTCATGAAATACCGCAGTATGCTGAGTTGACAGTTCTTCACTCCAGCACACAGCAGCTTTACTCCTGTATCTTGAAGATCATTGTGACTCAGATCCAGTTCTCTCAGGTGGGAGGGGTTTGAACTCAGAGCTGAAACCAGAGCAGCACAACCTTCTGCAGTGACCTTACAGCCAGATAACCTACAACAACAGAAAGTGTTCATGTTATGAAGAGATCAAACACTTTTCAGTAGTATTGATTAGAAATAAGTGAAGCTGGTCCTGCTATTTCTGTGTTCTTTTATCATCCTCATCCTGTCATCATCCTGTCGAAATGTATTTCCTAATTTATAAACAACAGCAGTAAAATATATATCCCATTTTTAGTTAATCACTTCTAAACTCATCCATTCATATACAGGTTAATACTTAACCTCAGAGCTGTTCAAGAAGTGAATTTAATCATCTCATAAGGAATAATGACATTTGAAATAAAATTAGAGGTGGGCATAGATTAATTTTTTGAATCTAGATTATTAAAATGGCTCATTTGAATTCTGTCAAAGGCATTCAGAATATGTGCGCTACCTAAATAATAACTAAAAGTAAAGCCCTATTATATTTGAGATATCTGTGTGTCAGTACTGCTATCTTAAAAGTAGGGCTGTGAATCTTGGTTTCACAATTCAATTCAATCAGATTATTATTATTAGATTAGATTAGATTCAACTTTATTGTCATTACACATGTACAAGTACAAGGCACCGAAATGCAGTTTAGGTCTAACCAGTAGTGCAATAAGCAGCAAGTGC
>JAUCMU010000972.1:0-10041 GCA_032275025.1 Enteromius treurensis | reverse complement strand
CCCAAAGCGTTTCAACGCAGTGTTTCGTTCCCTCAGGGAACCAGGGTTATATTCATAACCTGTTCCGTTTTGTTTGCTTCACACATAACTTACTGCAGTGCACCGCTCGTGGTGATTTAGCGTCTGCGGCACACCAACAAAGGACATAAATACATGAACAACATCTCCAGAACTGCTCTGCACTTCATGAGCTTACGGTTTCATTAAAACTAGCATCACACAGAACTGTAAAGCTATTCGCCACAACCTGACAAAATAAAAGTTACTACTAAAATGATTAAAACAATACAAAAATAAAAATAAAAATTTAAGTAATGATCAACAACATTTCTTCCATGTTTTAATTTTAATAGTAAATCCCCTTTGTTTGCTAAAATAAAGTTACATTTTTAATAATGTAAAGATGTTTTATGCTTTCATTTGATGTAGTTATGTATACACAACACACAATTTCTGAGGAAAAAGAAAACATTGTGTGCAAATGATCAGGATGGTACCATCATCACCTCCTTTTTTTGTTGTTTTTTGTAAAGTAAAGTACTACTTTACATGGAGTGTTATGTTATGTTTTTTTTTTTATCGGTTAATTAATTGGTTATCGGCAAGTGTGATCCAACCTAGGTATCTGTAAAATTCAATATTGGTTAACCTCTAATAATAGGTACAGTCTACATAAATTGCAAATGTCTATACAATTCTAATTATCTCATCTTGCTCTGGTCAGGCTGATTTCTTTACACGTTTGTTTACTCGTGTCTTCAAATATGTTGTTTCCTCAATAAAGGAAACAAACTTATCCATGAGGGAATGAAAGCATTAATTTAAATAAGGCTATCTATTCTATTTAGTCGCTGCATGCTGTATAAAAAATTGTACCCGTTGCCGTGTTTTCGTTCGCCTCTGCCTGCTTCAGCATTTGATTTCTCACATATGCTCAGCTTACTAAAATGTGGCAACCTCTATGTCACTTAAAACTTTACAAGAGGAAATTGTGGTCAATTAAATTGATCAAAGTTACTTGCTGAAGTCAAATTCTGAAGAAAGTGTAGTATCTCATTTGTTTGAAGAAAAAAAAAATCCTGTTTAAAATTACTTTATAATTTCATAGTAAAATATATTTACTGTAGAATTGACACCATTGAAATTTAACCATGATGTTTTGCAGATGCTGTAAACAAGTAGGGTACTACTGTAGACATTTGCAATAATGATGTGAAAACTACAGAACTTTGTTTGTATTGTACAGTATATAGTTTGTTGTATTGGGTTTTAAAAGTCTTGAAAAATCCCTTCATGTTGTTTGCTGACTTTAAAAGAAGAAGCACTACTGCAGCTTTAAAAAGAATATGAAATGTCTAAAGTGACACATCCATTAATTAACATTCACATTAATTAATTTGCACATCTGTGTGAACAATTTGAGCTTATGTCTGTCTTGATTATTTTTACATAACACCCTCTGTCATTTCATATTTTTTTAAAGTGTTTGTAAAACAAGTTTTGGGAGGTGCATGCACAGGTAATTAACGTGGCTGGCTCTTCGTTTCCCAATCACATCGTTAGCAAATCAGAACAAGGAAAGCCTCCTATAAATATTACAAAGTCTCTTACCTCGATATCTTGTATATTTTGCCAGTGAGAGACCAAGCATCTTGTCAGAATCCGAGTTCTCTTTGGGAGACTATCAACCTGAGGATGCAGCTCCTCCCTCGACCCCACCGAACAAGTGGCCAATCGCTCCGCTGGGGACTCCACACAAGCCTGCAGCTCTTTCCAGAGGCTGCAAACTGCTAAGATCGGCCACCACCATCTCTCCTAGACACCTGTGTTCACGGTCACCTCCACCTTCCGATGTCCTCATGCCTTGCCTGCCACCTCTTACACCTCAGCGTGTTCAACCGTGCTAGCCACCGGAAAGTGGATGATCCTAGCTCTGCGTCACATGTCAGCAAAAGCAGATATTCACTTCTCACGCCGAGCTACCAAGGCCGAGCTTTACACCGCTCACCACTCAGGTGCGGCTCAGGTTAGCCATGGCAAACAGGCTAAAATATCTCTTCTTGTCTCTACTAAGTACCTTAAACAAAACTCGTTTAAAAAAACGTTTAACTGATCTTAATAAATGCTTATTGTCGCTCATGTAAACACAACAGTTTTTTTTTCAGCAATCACACATCTGCACTTTGTTTCCTGGCAGACCGAAAATAAACGCAACCATCGCACCCCCTGGAAATTCCATAGAATTCAACCAATCATTTGATGACTATAAAATTCCTGAAGGGATTCCAGTTAAGTGTATGCATCAGACGTTTAGCCAAAGTTCCGTGGGCGTGAGGTCTGAGGCTGAGACTATTACCCCTAAACCTACCCCTACCCAAATTGTATGCCTAAAATCAGTAAGAAACGATAGCTGATTAACAAGGGTGTTATCTGCACGTCACCTCCATCAAAAGATGCCTAAGCGGGATTCAATTCTTCCACAAACTAATTGTCACGTCGGTGCTGGTGAAGGAGAGCGCAGGAGTTGTAGAATGTAAATAAACAAAAGTCTTTTTAATAATAAAGCAAAAACAAGGAGTATCCAACTTTCCATACGAAACATATACCACACCAAACACATTTTTTTGGACGGACAAAAGCAAACTCAAAAGACAGGGGTTTTATACACTGAAGACTAATCACTAGACAAGACACAGCTGGGAAAGCACAGGTGGAAGGGAATCAACTAATAAAGGGATAATGGGACAGGAAGGACCAAATAAGGGCAGACAGGAACTGACATGGGAAAACGAAACTAAAACAGGAACACATGAAAACGAAACTAAACCAATCATACAAAAACCTACTTTAAACAGAACTAGACAGACATAAATGTTACACTAATATTTGGATCTCCCTCACCCCAAAATTTTCAATGCTCAAACAACACTCCTAATCAACGGCATTCAAAAAGCAAAGTATATAGCTCCACCTATACTCATCTCACACTCAATGCCATGTTCACCCTGGCTTTTTTTTGGCTTCCTGAGATTCACTGTCAACTCTAGTTTCAAACGCTACATATTGCACCCATCATTGTGGACGGCTCCAACCAAAGACGGTCGTCGACACACGCTTCTGCCTCAGCGGACCGAACAAGCTGGAGCGTTGCAACCGCCAGTGTGGACCACTCCAACTAGAGACGGTCAAACATATACGCTGTTGTATTGGAGGACTGATCAAGCTGGAGCATTGCACCCATCAGTGTGGACCACTCCAGTAAGAGACGCTCACTTACATGCGCACACATGGCAGCCGACCACAAAAGTCGGAGCTCCATTCTCTATTTCCTCCCTCCAGGAGGGAGCATACAGGGATTGGGTCAGAAGCAGAGCTCTGT
Organism: Enteromius treurensis; assembly: GCA_032275025.1. Classification (NCBI taxonomy): domain Eukaryota; kingdom Metazoa; phylum Chordata; class Actinopteri; order Cypriniformes; family Cyprinidae; genus Enteromius; species Enteromius treurensis. Next base: position 6,662 of record JAUCMU010000972.1, on the reverse strand, counting down.
CCGCTTCTTGCAGACAGGTGAATTATTAGTTTTGACAGAAAGCCCCAATGGTCTTTGAAAAGATTTACACAACATCTTTTCCAATGCTTTAATGAAACAAGCACTTTTGTTTCACAGAATTTGTCAGTTGCAAAAAAAATTACCTTTTAGAATTTGTCATCAACAATGCATATGTTTGGTAACTACACCTGAAATCCATTATCCTTGACTAGTAAATCAAGCACCATTGTGATCCGGTTGTTTTGTGCCATCCCTCTTGCACAAATTGCCCATTACTGACAACCAAATAGGCTTTTAAAAAGTTAGATCTATTATCTGTTGTTGCACACATTTTATTATTATCATTGTTTGTTTTTTTTCTAAAACCAGAAAGTATACAACGTTTGACGCATTTGTTTGAACATCAAAGGTATGAGGACATCTTAACTGGCACCAAGCTCTATGAATGCAGTGAGTGTGAGCAGTCATAGCAATAAAACCGTGTAAGTTGATCCGCAACAATCTGAAATATTGGAAATGCATTCAGCCAGCTATATGGTTCCTCTGGTACCTATTTTATGAAGAAAATTAATAATGATGAAATACATGATGCACTATGATCGACATAAAACAAATTTATAGTCACAGGTTAGTTGGTGCACTGTCAAACAAAAAAAAAAAGGTCCCACTTTATATTAGGTGGCCTTTACTATGTACTTACATTTAAATGAATCATTTGACATAATGCACATATTATTTTTTTGACATATAGTTTTAAAAATACATATATAATGGCATCTGTAATACCTTTCTGTAATTGCATTTATACATATACTGTTGCCCCATTCCTTAGTTAATTCACTCTTAATCCTACCCATACCACCATACCTGTCTCTAACCATACCTGTATCCTACCTCAGTAGTAGAAAGTTTTTTTCCAATACAATATGAGCACAATAGTATGAAAATATATTTAACATACTGCAAAATTATCTTCACCTTCTGTTTTAGGTTTGTGAGCAGTACACTTTTCATTTGTTATTTGGCTTTGAAATACGTTTAAAAAAGGAGAAATTACACAGACTGATATAGCATCAATCAATAACCCCTGAACTGAGTCTGTCTTGAAATGATCATGCATCAATATTTCTATGGAGAAATATAAATGTGATTTTGTGAGCCCAACTGTTGCACGCTATTGCAAACTCTCTGCAATCCATGAACTTTGCATAAAGCATCTAACCAAGTAATGGAAAGTAAAAATCTGAAAATAAATAAATACAATTTTAGGTGGATACTACACAATACTGCTACCTTTGTCTGCTGCATTTGTATTGATGATTTTTTTACTTGCGTGTTTGTGTGGTCTGCTGGCCATTTCCTTCCTATAACAATGAATTTCTGCCTGAGAACCAGCTGCAGCTTGCTGCTGAGAATTTTCTTCATTTTCTCAACGTGTCTCCATCCTTGCCTAGGTTGTCCTGGTAGTGTGTTGGTGATTATCTCAGCAGCTCTTCCTCTTATTCTCAATCTCCAACCGTGCTTGCCTTTGGGAATATTATGCCATTGCTCACTCAGCTGCTGGATTCCGTCTTATCTGCACTACCTTTTTCTCTTCTGAATTCCGATGGCCTTACAACTGGAATTTAGTGTCACTTGCGAAATTAATTGCAAACATAAATAACCTACCTGTAAGAGCAATTCAACGTACTGCCTGCACATTGCTTTATTAAATCTCATGAGAGGAATATGCATTCTGTTTGGAATATCATTATGCTATAGGATTTCTTCCTTGTGTGTTCTGAAAGCATTTGATGTAGCTTTCAGTTCAGGTTCTCAAGCACACAATGCTCTCTCACATGAAATAATCTCAGCAGCCACTCATGTCCTCTAGTTCTGCTACAAGCTATTTCTCACTACTACTTCTGTTCTATCAAATCATTTAACAACACTTTCATGAGGATTTCCTAAACTTGACAAAACAGAGCTCTCACTGCTTAACATAGAAGTTCAGCACACAGAAACTAAAAATATTCTTGTGGCTTCATAATGTTATGATTGAACCACAGATTCATTTGAAGCCTTTTTATAGTTTTCTGGACCTTGAAAGTACAATTTACTTCATCGGACAGTCACAAGACTGAAATCCAAAATATCTTAAATTGTGTTCCAAAGATAAGCAAAGCTTTTACGGGTTTGGAAAGACATGGCGGCCTGTATTTTACAAATTAGATTTATTGACTTTTAAGGCTGAGGTTACTCAAAAATGAAATATCTGTCATTAATTACTCACCCTCATCAATTAATCTTTGGTGCACATATTAAAATCATTACACATTATTTCTGATGAAATATGAAAGCTATTTGACTTTGCACAGACATCAATGCAATTACCACATATAAGGCTTACTTAGAAATAAATACTGACGAGCTACGCAAAACCATGTCCATTATCAGCGTGAATTTGTGCAGCTCGTCAGTGAACAAAGGCTGTGTGTAGTATATATGGCTCAATGTGAAATCACGCACCTGATGGTATTTACCGCTGATTACAGGACCGGCTTTACTGACAAAACGTGCAAACATCTCGGCCGATCTGGATCGGTGCATCCCTAGTAAGGACATCATTAAAATAGTCCATGTGACACCAGTGGATCTGTTACATCCACGCCAGGCTCCACCTTCACTCCAACACAACGTTCACAATCACCCGAGTTCTGATCACCAGCACCTGACAACAATCACATCACTAATCAAGCACCACATAAATCCACACACCACTCTGCAATCCCTGTCCAAGCTCGACTATTCGAAGTGGACTCGCTACTCTCAGAATTACATGTGATACTTACCTATTATAACTTACCTGTGATACCTTTGCTGGCTCCTCGTTGTCTTCTGTCTTCCCCAGATTTCCGAAGATCTCCTCCATCGTGTTCTCCAGTGAGTTGTGGTATGTGGTTGTGGTCAACGTCATTGTCATCTTCTTTGTCTGTCTCTCTGTGGATGTGAAAGGAAACAGAACTGGTCAATCATCATATTCAACGCTCTCAAACTTATCTCAAGATCCATTACTCACCTCTTCATCTCCTCCTGTCTGTTGAAATCATATATATATTGTGATCCTGACGCTAGAGAGCATGACAACAACAGAGTCGTAGGGTGAACACAAACCCGGAGGGTGGATTTATTGATTATTGAAGACACAGGTAAGTGAAACTGTACGGTGATGGTGGCGGTGCTTATCGTGAGTGAATATCCCTTTCTTCCTTTCCAGGTCGCGGTGAAGAGTGCTCCGTGTGTAAGTCATGCATCAAAGTGTAATGGAGACGTTGCTCATACTTCCATGTTTGTGAGTCTCTTCTATATTGGTCTGACAGTGAGCGATTGGCCCGGGCTGACGAGTTCCAGGTGAAAGTCCTTCGCCACACTCCCCCCCTCTAAGTGATGTCCTGGTTATGGAGAGAGAGGCGAGAGGGGATGCAGGGGGTGGGTGGGGACTGACCCCTAACAGACCTGCGTAAGCTGCCCAAGCCGCGAGAGGCCGTCTGCGTTGGAGTTGGTTGCTCCGGACCGGTGGTGCACGTCAAAGTGGAAGTCCTGGAGCGTCAGAACCAACTGGTCACCCGGACACTGGTGTCCTTTGCCCGGGCCATCCACTGCAGGGGGGCGTGATCTGTAAATAACACAAACTTTTGTCCAAGTAGGTTATACCTGAGCTCCAGGACTGCCCACTTGACGGCGAGGGGCTCATCCTCCATCACGGCGTAGTTCTTTTCTGCTGGGGTCAGCTTACGGCTAATGTAGACGACCGGATGCTCCTCTTCCTGATGTTTCTGGGAAAGCACAACTCCGAGTCCCGAATCGGAGGCATCGGTCTGCACAAGGAAGAGGCGATTGAAGTCCGGGGCATGGAGAACTGGCTCAGAGGTGAGGGCTTCCTTCAGGGCTTGGAAGGCCTTCTCTGCTTGGTCCGTCCGTTAAAGTTTACTTCACTTCGGAACATTCATTCACGGATTTGCACCGTAAATAAGTGAATACGATTAAAATTATGTCTCGCACACTTAAATGCACTTTGAATGGAACGTATACATTCACTTTGAACTGAAATCATGGCGGAATATTTGCGAAGACGAGGATTGAGAACCACTGATCTAGCACAGTGTGTGCGACATGTAATTTAAATCGTATTCACCTATTTCCGAAATGAAGTAAACTTTAACGGACACTGTGTAGGGACCATGTCAATTGGGAACAGAGCTCATGCACAGAGATCTATTCTAATGAGCTGATTATCAGAATCAGGTGTGTTAACAAAGAGAGACATGCAAAATATGCAGAGCAGGAGGGCGCGAGGACCAGGCAAGGGTATTATAATTAACGAAAATGAACGAAAAAACTAAAACTAGAATTAAAAAGCATTTTCGTTAACTGAAATAAAAATAACAACGAGAGTAAAAAAAACGAAAACTAACTGAAACTGTTTTGTGTGTATGCAAAACTAACTTAAACTAACTAATATTATAGCAAAAACGTCCTTCATATTCGTCTTTGTAATAAGCCTTTTGGGTTGAATTAAAATCTATTTACTTCACGCTGCCAGTTTTAAGCCAGGTTTTTGACCCGTATGTCTCCACATAGTCTGTGACGTCACGTGTCCACAGTCTGTCCGCGACGCCGCCGGCTAGTGTGATGGCTGCAGCAAAAGACGGAAGAAAGCAGAGTCCTATTTGGGTTTTCTTTGATTATGAGTCCTAGGGCTGGGCGATATATATCGAATTATATATTATGCGCATTTCGTCAGTACAGCCGGTTCTCTGTTTAAAATCTAATTAAAAGCGACTAATTTTGCGACTTCATGGACAAATGTCAGTGATTCTTTGGTAGTGCCGCGTGAATGCGAGCTCTTGTTTTCCCTGCTCACGCACACACTTCTCTCTGCGTCTTTTCTGTTCAGCGAGCGGCTGAGTGTATGTTGACTATGTTGCTTCTAACTCGATTTTACATGCAAATATAGCCAAAATCACAAATCTATATCTATATCACATGTCTATATCTCATGTGTATTTCACTTTATCAGACAACGGCTTGATTATAAACCAAGATTAATCCAGATTAACATCTTGTAAAATAGAGCAAGTTTAGAAGGCTTAATAATGGGGTGCATTTCAGTCACTATTTCATATTCAATCTGTTTTTCTGACAACAGAAACCATTAAATATATCAGTGAAAACGGTTACATTATAGTTTTTATCATACAATACTTATTCTGGTGATTTTGATTCATGCACCTGACAAATATCCTAATTTACAAAAAAAAAAAACAAAAAAAAAAACCTAACACTGTAACTAATAAAAACTAAACTAAAACTTAGCAATTTCAAAATATAAAATTAATTAAAACTAGCAAATCTGCCTCTAAAAACCAACTAAAACAAACTGAATTTGAAAACAAAAAGTCAAAACTAAATAAAAACTAAAACTAATGAAAAATCCAAAACTATTATAACCATGTGACCAGGATTGAGAACCGCTGCCATTCCACAATCAATAGCGTAGAAAAACTTGATGATGCAACAGAAACCATACACTCTCTCTTTTCTATCACTTTAGATACAGTTGCTCCTTTGCACTTAAGAAAGGTAAAAGAAAACAATTTGACTCCGTGGTAAATGAGCACACTCACACTCTAAAGAGAGCAGCCCGTAAAATGGAGCGTAGCTGGAGGAAAACAAAGCTAGAAGTGTTTCGTTTTAGCCTGGTGGGAAAAAGACCACAGCAGTAATGACTTTATGCAATATTTTACTTCCAAAATTACTATTATTAGAGATAAAACAGAAATGTTGCAGTTTCTCTCGTTAAAAAAAACACAACTTGACCCCAAAGATTTAGTTAATTACAGACCTATTTTAAATCTCCCTTTTCTGTCAAAGATACTAGAAAAGGCAGTATCCTCACAATTGTATTCCTTCTTAGAGAAAAATGGTATCTCTGAGGATTTAAGGTCAGGATTTACACCATATCATAGTACTGAGATTGCTCTAATTAGAGTTACAAATGACCTTCTTCTATCATCTGGTCATGGTTGTATCTTAATATTAGTGCTATTGGATCTCAGTGCTGCGTTTGAAACTACTGACCACAACATTCTCTTGAATAGACTAGAAAACTCAACTAAATTGGCATTAGTGGAAGTGCCTTAGCATGGTTCAAATCATATTTATCAGACCGTTATCAGTTTGTAGCAGTGAACGAAGATGTTTCAAATTAATCACAAGGGCAATATGGAGTACCTCAAGGCTCAGTACTAGGGCCGTTACTTTTTACGCTTTACATTTTACCGTTGGGAGATATTGTCAGGAAACAGGTGTTATCTTTCACTGTTATGCTGATGATACTCAGCTATATATTTCTTCTGAGCCAGGTGAAACACACCAAATTGAAAAACTAACGGAATGTATAGCTGATATAAAAAGTGGATGCCAAGTAACTTCTTACTGTTAAATTCTGACAAAACAGAGGTGTTAATTATCAGACATAAAAACCACACTTGTAGTAATCTAGACCACTGCCTAACACTTGATGGCTGCTCTGTCAATTCTTCCTCATCAGTTAGGAACCTAGGTGTGCTGTTTGATAGCAATCTTTCATTTGAAAGCCATGTTTCTAGTATCTGTAAAAC
>JAUCMU010000971.1:0-10041 GCA_032275025.1 Enteromius treurensis | reverse complement strand
TCTCTCTCTCTCTCTCTCTCTCTCTCTCTCTCTCTCTCTCTCTCTCTCTCTCTCTCTCTCTATATATATATATATATGTTGATACATTATCCATCCCTCCCTCTCTCTCTCTCTCTCAATATATAGGTGTGTGTGTGTGTGTGTATCTATTATCAATATTTTTCCAAATTATCTGTAATTGATCAAAAGAAAATACTGTAATTTATCATTTAATTTATTATCTATCTATCTATCTATCTATCTATCATTTTATAAGTTAATAATTGTATTTATTAAACAAGCATGTACTAATCAACATTATTTAAAACACATACAAATATATGAAGGCTATATTATACAAAATATCTGTTGATCTATCTATATACACATAGTCACTTTTGATCAAATATTTGGAGCTGGATGACACTTGCTTGGCTTCATCTCTGTGTCCTCCAATAGCAGGAAGTACACTATCAGCTGATTCCTGCTCTACCCATAATCCTCTCTCTCTCTTGCTCAATGTCACTATTGCTGAATGATACAAGGCGTGACGGAGCTTCTCCACTACTTTAATTTTATTAAAAGATATAATACATTCAGGGTGCACTTTATCACCTTTTTATTGTCTTTTTAATTCATCGCACTGGTCCTCTTTGTGTCGGCCATAACTTTTCTCCCGGCGAGCAAGGGCTACGTATCTTGCCACACAATACAGCCCTAAATGCCTGTATAATAAGGCTTTGATTTCAGTGGCATGCTGGGTCTCCTCAGCCAGCCAGGGAGAAATCTATTACTCCACTGCCATTTTCCTAAGTGTTTGTACCCTACCACGACCCCTCTACTTTATCTGTTGGTTTTTATTTTCAGAGTGCATGCTGTCCATATGTTACTCTAATAGTTGCTATAATTCTTGGCCAACAGGGCTCATGTTTTATTGGGAGTGAGTTAAAAAAAAAAAAGAAGACAAAAAAAAAAGGACGAGGCAAGAATGCATTTTAATAAAAAACCTCTTTAGCAATACACTAATGGGCTGACATTGATGTATTTGCATAGAGATGAATTATACAAGCCTAGCTTGACGTGACTTTTAAAATATGATTGAGGAGGTTATTATTGCTGCACTATGCTATGTGTTAGCAGGTTATTTTAGCATGGCTAGTGCTAATAAAATGCAGGACTCAGGACTTGGCCGATGAGGGCAGTTTATTCATGGCCTGAGCCGTCTATTGAAGGTGCTCATTTTGCCATTACTTCCCCTCCAGACCCCCAGCATCATAAGCATTAAACAAAATGCCAACAGCTTGCTTTATGGTTTTTGAATAAGATTACATGCATCACAGTTTCCACAGAAATATTAACCAGCGCAACTGTTTTAAATGATAAGAAATGTTGCAAATCAGCATGTGAAAAAGATTTCTGACGGATCATGTGGCGTAAAGGCTAGAGTAACGACTGCTAAAAATTCAGCTTTGCATCACAGGAATAAAATACAATTTGTTTTATTTCATAAAACAGCTATTTAAAATTGTAATAATATAACTGTTTTGAATTTTTGACGAGACTCAAAAGCAATAAAAATGACAAACATACACTCTCAGAAATAAAGGTACAAAAGCTGTTACTGGGGCTGTACCTTTTCAAAATGTACTTTTGTACCTAAAGAGTCCATTTTGGTACCTAAAAGGAACATGTTAGTACTTAAAGTGTACATATTTTAACCAAATAGGTAAAAAAAAGGTACCTCCCGAGTGACAGTATGAGAGTATGAGATGTTGAATAATGTACATAGAAATTAAATTGCATGAATCAAAACCTGTCCCTTATTCCTCAGTGTAGGAGGCCTTCCGTCAGATTACTTTAAATGTGCTTATCTTAGCTTGTTTACCACCATCTGATTGTGAATCCAGATTTGTTTGTAAGCCACTGCAACTCGAGGCTTTGACAGATTATGAGAACATCATTAGACAAGATTACAGGAGATTATAAACACTAGAGTGTGTTCGTACCACCCAGGATGCCCTCCGAAACCTCAGCTCCTGGAGAACAATACAAATATACTCAAGAGACCACACATCAACCTCAAACCCAAACCTCCACGATCACCTGCACCTCTATGAGTACAAGAGCAATGATTAACCAGATAGTTCATTTGCTTTTTTTTTTTTAAAATAGATACAGCTTTAATATAACTAAGATGTATTGTGTAATCATAAAAGTCAAATTAAAAGAGAAAACCTTTCATGCATTGAAAATATGGCAGGAAGCTCATTGCCCTGTGACAAGCACCCGGGGTATTCATAATAGGGGATCCCAAGGTGCTCTTTATCAGGACTCTCCAAATGGCTGGGAAAGAGATAAGGCCTGAGGCGCATGTAAACCAGGGTTCATTCTCTACGCCTGCAGCCTCTTGTGACACAGTCTTGTGTGTAATCTCTTGTAGTACACGTTCAACTGAAAGCACATCAATGGGGCTCTTTATCCAAAACACACAGTTATCAGCAAATTAGTCACATCACTAAATGTCAAATGACAACTTACCAAGAGCCACGGATGAAGATGTGCACAGAAAAAAAAACACGTATGGAGAACCGCAGTACAGATGAGATCCATGTGAGTTTTTATGTATAGCTGGAGATGTTCGCAGAGTTGTGCAACATTCAGCTGAAAAATATGAACTGTCTTACATTCAGTTAATAAGCCAGGATTTTTATTTAATTTAAAAGGCCACACGCCACAGGAAGTTGCAAAAACAGACGGAGGAATTAACTGCATCGCAATTTAAAGAAATTTAGAACAGGTAATGGATTCTGGGAAAAGTTACACCCTAGTCCACAAAGTTTATACATACAATGTATTTTGTCTATGTTTCCTTTTTAAGTTTTTGTTTGTTTGTTTGTTTGTTTCAGTTTCAGAATGTTTAAAAAAGCCAATTAAAATGAAAATTGTATTTAATTTCAGTTCATTTTAATTCTACTTCCTTACATTCAGATTCAAATTACAATGCACTTTGTTTGCAGCTAAATTAAATTTGCAGTTCTATTTATTTTAATGCTGAGCAACTACAATTAAATGCATCCGAAATAAAAGTTTATGTGAACATATGTAAATATACTGTGTAGATTTACTATGTAAATAAAAAGACATACACATAAACACATATTTTTGAGAATATTTACATGCATTTACATGTATATATTTATATTCATATAATTTATTACATGTAAAGGTATTTAATGTATAAACCTAACATATTTTTCTAAAATATATACACGCATATATTATATGTAAACAAAAACCTTTATTTTGGATGCGATTAATTGTGATTAATTGTTGCCCAGCACTAATGAATTTCTTTAAATTTCAGTTGATTTTAATTTTTCAGTTGAGTTTCCTTGCACTCAAATTCAAATTACAATTCTGCATCTTGTTTGAAGCTCAATAATAATTTGAATTGCAATTAAATACTATATCCTTATAGTCAAATTGCAACACTGCTCCCTGTTTGTAGCTCAATAAAATTTTCCGGTCTGTGAATATGTTTATGTTTCTTTTTTCAAATTCAACATGTGAATTTATTCTAATTTTTTTTATTTTATTCAACATCTTTTCATTCAAATTACAGTAGTACTGTTCGCAGCTCAATTTAAAATCAGGGATTCAAAAGTCATTTCTGATTTGTGCACTAACTGGTGATAAAATCCAGATCTGCATGTCTTCTCAAATAAAGGCTGTGGAAAGCAACCGCTATTTCTCAACTAATTAACCTCACTTCCAACAAGTGTCTGATGGGAGAGCATCAGTGACCCAGGATCATGTGGCCAGCTGCAGCCCCAGCACTGTTCCTGGAGCAGCGCAGTCACAGCACTACATCAGCAGGCACTCAGCAGATGCTAAGATATCTCCCTTGAGGAACACACGCCATGTTCACCACACCTGGACCACGCTGATGGATCATAATTCTACCCAGATCAGGAGCAGAACCAGGTCTTTCCTGCATGAGACTGGTCCACCTGCTATACCTCCTCATCTTGTTTAAATACACTGTAAGGATGATGTTATATGCAAATATTTGAGCTGAATATACACATCATAAAATGCACAATGAAGTTAAAATGGAGTAGTTATCATATAATTAGGAATTGGTTTAACTGTGTCAGTTAAGCCCCATTCATGCTTAACATTAAAATATGCGAAATCTGATTTATTATTTTTAAATTGTAGTTGTTATAATAAATTGTAAAGTTTTGAATAAATATCAGTGTGTTCAAAAGCTTTTACTTTCATTAATTTTCAGTGGCCATTCAGCATTGTTAGTTCTTTTGTATTAGCTTATTGCATGATGTCCTCACTGGAAATGGCTTTGTACAGTTAAGAGAGTTAATGAGCATATTCATGAATGTATTTTAATGTGAAGCAATCAGAGATTAATTATTGCAGATGAGAGTTCATTAAGCTCTCACTCAACAGTAATTTGATACCTTATTGACATCAGGTCCGTGGCCTACACATGTAGCCAAATAAAGATATATTCATTAGAGTTTGACACGCTGAAATCTTCCGTCTTTCAGACTAAGATAATAATATGCAAACCAATATTAGTGGTTTTTGTCAAACTAAACAACGGTAGGAAAAATATGGTAAGTTTCCCCATTGAAAAAGTTCTCAAATTTCTATTTACTAAATTAGAAAGTACAAAAAAAGAATAAAGAGAAATCATATTGTAAAAAATACTGAAATAAGGGGAAATTGGGGGAAATGGAAAAGCTCGGTCAAGTGGGGGAAATTGGGCATGCGCTCATAACGCTGGTCTGTTTTATTTGTATTGGTACAGTCAATCAAACGTTCAGTAGTTGTAAATTGGTCAAACGCTGGGATGCTTAGATGTTTAGCCTTTTCTCGATTAGACATGCTGGCTTGAAGATAATAACCAAAACAAGTTTGTTCTCAGGTGTGATCATTTAAACGTTACGCTCTATTACAAAATTATTAAGGGAATTGAAATACTTTTCTTGTACCGTTTAACTAGCGCAAAATATCTAATTAAAATGCTTTTTTTTATTACAGAGAGGTGACCGTTTTCATTCGGTAATTCGCAAGCTAAATCAAGCATTGATCTCCTTCGGATGCTTTAAATTAGGCTACGTATATTTTCTCTGATTTGAAACATAAATGTTTCAGTTATTAATTCAGTCTTAAATGTTATATTTCACACACGAATTATTCTGCACACATCCAAGCGCACGAGGCAGATTCAGTTTGTCAACTCGATAACGTGTAAAAACTCTGAACAGCTAAAGCCTGTCCTTGTGTGTGGCGCCATTTCTTTTTCTTTTTTTTAACAGATAAATAAGTTTTGAACTATTATTCGACAGCTGGACCCTAATGTTGTAGGCTGATCTAAATTGTGCATCAAAATCTAAATAAATCAATGCATGAAAAAGATTAAGTGCGTGCAAATGATATTTCGATTGTTTCAAAATGAATGAATGCTTTTAAGCTTAACTGGAGGTCTGCCTGCAATGTAAGCGAATAGATAATGCTGCGTCGCTTCCAAAAAGTGACTCTTTTGAGTTGAATAACCTGTGGAGAAGCACTGGACCTCTTGTTCTTTAAAAATACCAGTTCAAAATATTTTCTGATAGTACAACTGTGCATGGTGCATCATTTCACCTTATCAATTAAATCTTTCTGTTGGTTTGTTGAGACAAAAATTGGTTGAGTGATTTCCAATTTCCAAAGAACATGGTGATTTAATGGCGCGAATCAGCTGACTTTTAGAATCTGTGACGCGGTCAGGTGAAGAACGCCAAAAACCGATTTATATTTTTACTATCCCGCCAGTATAGGTACCAGTATGGTTTTTTAATCGACATTTCTAAATGATACAACTTTTATCGAATTTGTTGCAAATTTTAATGTAAGTGCGCCAAGTAATAGCGTCTTTATAAAGCAATTAGGTAAAATATGTGTTCCCACAGAGCAATAAGGGAGAGCATGATTATTAATTTAATGAAATAAAACTATATAAATGTGTTAGATGATGTTAAAAACGAATAATAATACAAATAATGTTAATGTCTTTGAATAGGCTAAGCGTTGCCATGTTGGTAACTCTTTAATGACAACTTCTTACCGAAGCGAAATTAGTTTCGAAACGAATTGATCAATCATGAGCAAACCTATTTATAAATGCTTGAAAACGTTGTTGGAATTTATTCACAAAATATTAATATTCCATTTAATAATAACAAAAAGAAAAATATCCCATATGTTTAACATTTTATTAAATAAAAGTGCAATACACACGAACCTGCAGGGCGCAGTTTTGCAGGATTCAAACACCGTTACAAACTTAAAATATCATAAATTAATCATGAAAAAAGAATTAAAGAAACATCCTAACATCGGGAGACGAGCACTATGCATTATATTACAAATATATGGTTAGGTGTTTGTTTATTTACACGTGTTATGGCCAGATCAATCTTTTGACTGAGCCTCAATTTAGGCTGTCGCTCAGATGTCTTTTACCATTAGTGGTAAATTCAGAAAATTTCCATTGTTGATTATTTTTAAGAATCAAAGGGCTGAGGCAACTTACACCCATAGAAAATAATAAGAATAATAATAATAACTCAGGGTGATCAGCAGCTAGGCCTACACAAATTATTAAACTGAAAATGCAAATCACAAAGCTTAAACCAAAAATTTAACTGAAGCGAAATGAACGAATTCTTACTATTCAAAATATCTGACACATAAATATTCACAGTAATATAATTCCTATGCGATACAACTCACGTCGTTAATTTACAAAAAAGTACCGTTGTCTTTACGTCGAAACGTGTCTATTGCAGACACTGATGCACGTTCAGGTCCACCAATAGTGCATATTCCTCTGATTTCCATCCTTCCTCTCAAACCAGAGCTCAAACTTGGTGAAAAACAGTAGCCTACATTATATTTTGACACTTCTTGAAGAATTTGACGACCCATTTCCCGTTTCCATTTTACGAGCTCTCGTTTTCCGACGTGTGAATGATAAGAGCTGAGTTTGGTTTGTGTTTTTTCAGTAACTGCGTTATTTTTTCATCGTCCGAGTTTGGGTCTAAAGGTTTGTTGTAGTCGTCGTCGTCGTCTTCGTTTTCCGAAGCCCCTTTCAGCCTCTCGGTCTCTGAATCTTGTTTTTTCTTCGCCGAGGCCATTTCAGCCGCGTGCCGTTTTCTCCATTTTGTTCTTCGGTTTTGAAACCACACCTTTAGGAGATAAAAACGTATTTTAATCCACACAGAAATAGTGATTCATCTCCATCAAAAAGTAGCACTACCAAATGGGAATTATAGTCACAAAATTTCGCTCTGAAACATTTACCAATGTCAAGCAAATAAGATTTTCCCTTTCGAACTTGACAGGCTATAAAAATAACTGGAAGAGATAGCTCTTCAAATATCTGCAGCCTAATATAAGCACCTTCAGAATAAATAAAAATGCTAAAGCATGTTTCAAATATTTTTTAACAAACAGAACAAGTTCCAGTGGCTTTTAAACTGCAGTTGTTTTTATTGCAATGATTACAATAAACAATTGCAATGGTGCGTTGCCTGTTGCTTTATTTTTTAATAAAAAAAAAAAAAACGTTATGCCTTAAATAAATTTGATATTAATTAGAATAATAGTAACAATATTGTAGGCTACTCAACTATTGCATGAGACTACATTTCTATAGAGAAATAAATAGATGTAGGCTAAACGTTGTATGCTTAAATAAACGCATATATAGAAATAACTGAACACAATTTTCTAGGCCGATATCATATTTAATTTTCTTTTTGAATTCCACTGATTAATGATAGTAAACAATAGAGTCAGTCAAGTGTTTTCTTGTCATACATAAACTATTAGGACTGTCTTACCTTGACTTGGCTCTCTGTCATTCCTAAAGAGTAGGCCAGCCGCGCTCTCTCAGGTCCAGCTAAATATTTCGTTTGCTCAAATGTTTTTTCCAGGGCAAAAATTTGCTGCCCGGAAAACGTTGGTCGCGTGTGTTTCCTTTTCCCATCTTTGTCCAGGAGCACTGAGTTTTGATCTGTCAGGGGCGACATAGAAAATGCACTGTTATTACTACACCCTATTAAATTAAGATTTCGGGTCGCTAACAGCCTTCAAGAAAGTTAACCGTGCACTTACGTGGGGAACACGCAAATCGGGCGTCTCTCCAGTGTGGGCTTTGCATAACTCCAGGCCAAAATATGGGAGTTCTGCCTGGAAGGTCTGTCAGAGGTTTCGGATAACGAGCCACCGCCACGGCCGCGGCACTGGGGCTGAAATACAGCCCTGGAGGCGGCGGAGGACTCAGGCTGCTGAAGCGGGGCAGTCCAGACAAGATTCCAGCGGGTGAAGATGCTGCCGCCGCCGCCGCCACTCCGGTCACCATCGCGGGTCGACTGAGGATGTCGTTTATTCCGTGAGGTGTGGCGATCGAGCACTGCTGGGCTGATATGAGAGCCGAGAGTCCGGTGGATGTTTTGATCCCCGGGGACGAGACCGGGATACCGCCTGGATTCGGAGAGGTAGCTGTCGGTGAAGTGGAGGATGCTGGTCCGGTGGAAGATAACGGGTATGCTGGGTAAAGTGGTGTCTTCATTTCGGTCATGCTGTGTAAAGCAGCCAAAGGTGGGGTATTGAGTAGGAAAGCGCTCTGGCGAGACCCGTCCATTTGCCCCACAGCTAACATTACCAATAAACTTCAACTTTAACTAAATATTGCGCAAGAAGCAAGACTATGAAGACCAGCGCCAAACGCAAAAACAAATGTAAAATAGTAAATAAGAGAGAGAGAGAGAGAGAGAGAGAGAGAGAGAGAGAGAGAGAGAGAGAACGGGGAGGGAAAAAAACAAAACAAAAAACACTCAAGCCTTTAGAAAAAAAAGGTTATTTTCTCTAAAAAAATCCCAATCAGTTGCACCGAAGCTTCATACCCATCTTCTCTGGCAAAATCCATTCCCTTCTTTCAGTTCTTGCAAATATGGCATGATACAACAGAGCAGTGTCCTTTCAATGAGAGCGTTTTTGAAATCTATAAATAAAAAGAGAGTCTTTCTGGGTAGTTCACATGAAGATCTGGAAGATAATAAAACATTTTCATCAACCTGCTGTCTTTTGCAGCAAAAAGTCAAAACTTTGAGAGCGTGCCTGGGAAAGTAGAGGGGCTCGGTGGGATGTGATTGGCTAAGGCCGGCAGTGACGTGGCCTGTGTCAGATGAGTGTCTGAACTGAATTTAGGAGTCTGTCCTCATTGGTTCTCATTTGCACATTAAAAGAGCTGCCATCCGACCGCTATTAAATACAAAAAGGGGACAAAATCAATCTAGTCAATTTGAGATCTATTTCTTAAATAAAGGGACATCTGCATGCGTGCCGGTCACGTGAGGCAGTGGGATATCTTATGAGCTTAAAAGTCTCTGTGGACAGGGTTTAAACACTCCATAGATAAATCGCAAAACAATCACAGAATGATGAAGCTTGAATAAACACTATCATTTTAGTTCAACCTCGAGATGTAAGGTAAATGTGTTTCCTTTTCGCCACTTTTATTTTTTTCAATTGTATCGGTTTTTGTATTATTTAGTTTCATCTGAATAAACTAAAAGCCAGCTGAATACACGTGAACCATTAAAAAGTCACAGCAGTCTTTTCTATCTCTGTACACGTGCCAGCCACATCTATAAATGTGGACTACCTAATTTACAAAACACAATTATCACTGCATTAAAAAGAGGCTGATTTGTAGTTGCACATATATATATTTTTTATATCTGCAAGACTCAAATGCAAACTATTTTTATAGCGTTTATTTTTTCTATAATAAAACCAATAATTCTGAACTGCCAAAAGTCAAATGCAAAATGCAACGTGTTGCAGCACCTAGTGGTCAAAAAGTGAAATGGCATTTAATAGGATGTGGGCACCAATGCCTCCTGTTGCATTACATTCAAATTGTGCCTTGAATTTTTAACCCTTTGCCTGCACCAATAACCCCATATGTGGTACCATTTGAAAGCT
>JAUCMU010000970.1:0-10050 GCA_032275025.1 Enteromius treurensis | reverse complement strand
CGGCTTTCGTCCTGGTCGTGGAACACTGGACCAGCTCTATACCCTCTATAGGGTACTGGAGGGTTTGTGGGAGTTTGTTCAACCAGTTCACATGTGCTTTGTGGACCTGGAGAAGGCATTCGACCGCGTCCCTCGCGCTGTCTTGTGGGGGGTGCTCTGGGAGTATGGGGTCCGGGGCCCTTTCCTAAGGGCTGTCCGGTCCCTGTATGACCGGAGCAGGAGCTTGGTTCGCATTGCCGGCAGTAAGTCAGACCTGTTCCTGGTGCGTGTTGGACTCAGACAGGGCTGCCCTTTGTCACCGGTCCTGTTTATTACTTTTATGGACAGGATTTCTAGGCACATTCAGGAGCTGGAGGGGGTCCGGTTTGGGGAGTGTGAAGCAGCTGGGATGAGAATCAGCATCTCCAAATCTGAGGCCATGGTTCTCAGCAGGAAAAGGGTGGCTTGCCAACTTCAGGTTGGTGGGGAGTTCCTGCCTCAGGTGGAGGAGTTTTAGTATCTTGTGGTCTTGTTCACGAGTGAGGGAAGGATGGAGCAAGAGATTGACAGACGGATCGGGCAGCTTCTGCAGTAATGTGGTCGATGTACTGGTCTGTCGTGGTGAAGAAGGAACTGAGCTGCAAGGCGAAGCTCTCGATTTATCGGTCGATCTACGTTCCTTGTAATATATAAATAAAAATATATACATATGTATAGGAGGAAAAACAAAGTCCAGACTCGCTTAATCATCATCACAATAAGAAAAACAAAACAAAAAGGGGAAAGACTTTAAGGTGTAGCTGGACTCTTGATTTTATATGATGAGCAACACCATAAGACAATTTTAGTAATTATTAATTGACTCTGCTATCTATTGCTTAGCTAATCTCAGAATGATGGCTTTAGTTTGCTCCTGAAACACAATATGAAGGCCCTTGTTTCCATGATGGATATTTCAGTCTGCGAGTTGCATACGTGTCCCATTTCAAGAGTTCAAGCTTGAAGGCATAAAAATAAACGAAGCTGGTTTGGTGTGCTGCTAAGGGAGGAGACTTAGGATTATGAGGGCTGCCGAGCCCTAGGGTGAACCGCCCTAAGGGCTCGGGAGAGGAAGAAGTGGACAGCCGGTTCCCAATCCTGAGTGCCCCCCAAAAGCAGCGTGTTAAGCAGCTGTCAAACAGGTGAGCGCCCACAAAAGCAAGGAGGGAAAAGAGGCTGCGGCCTAGGAAATGAAGGGGTTAATTGGGGGGATAGGGGCTGGGCTGGACCCTGTATTCTGCGATGCTGAGATTGGTGCTATAAAGGGCTCAGAGTAGTGTTTTAGGGGGAAGACGTTGATGCTCGGGGCTAAGGCCGAATGCTTCTGGGCTGGGGAGAAGCTTTTTTCTTTTTCTTTTTTTTGAGGTTGAAACCGGCGTTCCAGGTGGGATAAAGCAAGTGTTCAGGGGGAATGGAGCGAGCGATCTGGGGCTGAAGGCAGCGTTCTGGGGGTTAAAACAAGCGTTCTGGGGGAGTGAAGTGAGATATCTGGGGGCTAAAGCCAGCGTTCTGGGGACAGGTGCGGCCGGGGGACTGGGGGCTGCTACTGGGGATCTGGGGGGGTGGGGTCAGAATCTAGGGGGGAAGCTAGTTGTAGGAGGGATAGAGGCGGGTGGGCTTGCAATGTAGGGACTTCAGAAGGGGGCCGGATAGAAGAGCTAGGAAAGGGAGGTGCTAGGAACCTGGTCATCGGTAGGGGGAAAGGCAGCGAGGTTGGTGGTTAGAGGGAGAGGATAGGAAAAGGATGCTGGTGGAAAGAATGAGATGATATTTTGGGCTGGGAAATAGGATGCTGCTCTGGTTGAGGGAAGTGGTTGGGGTAGGGGTGTGTCTCTTGATGAATTGCGGGAGGCTAGGACTTGGAGGGCATTCCTAATTCTTTAATTTTTATCTTGAATTTTTCTGCTGCCGAGGTTGCGGCTCCGATTCTAAAGGAGTGGGATGAAAATTTGTCTGTGGGGATACCGACTAAGCATAGTATGATTTTAAGGTGCTTCTTTAACCAGAAGCGGGTTACTGGTTTATCGTGTTCATCTAGGAACCAGGGGTCAGATGGGGAAGCGGGGCTGGCATTTCAATATTAAAGAAAGGTGTAAAGGGTTTGGAAGGGCTTGATTTCGCATTTCACATTGGAGCCTAAAGATTTAAATGAAGTGGCCTTTTTTAAATTGATACCTTTTTTTCGAGGAAAGCAATGGATTCGTCATCTAGAATGCGGAGGTCGGAATTCATGGGGTGGATACTTGGATTAAACGGGGGAGTTACTGTGATGTCTAAGCATCTTAGGAATCCAAAAAAGCAAGGGAAAACATGGCATCCAGGGTTTTATCAATGTGGGGAGAAAAATGCCTAGGCGGAGTATAGAATGCATTTGGTTACAATTTCTAGGGTGAGGGGATGTCTCTTTTCTGGGTGGGTCGGATGAGACCTTTGAATGCCTTTGAGCAGCAGGTTTATCTGAATGCTGGATAAGCTGTGTGCGGGGAAGCCAAATATTTTTTATGAAAGAAATGGATTCCTCTCAAATAGCCTTTGATGGAGCTAACTTGAATATTACTGAGGCTCAAAAAGGAAATGAAGGAGGTAACTGCTAGGAGGGAGAAGTCCGGAAATTCTTGGCCATAATGTTAGTGAAAGGTTTTACTTTTTCCCAGGCCGTGAGGTAGGACTGGAGGGTTCGCTGGGAGACTGCTTGAAGGATGGCGTCTGTGGAGGCTTCTAGGAGGGGCCTCAAAGGATGGCTTAGGGCAGTGGTTCGCAAACTTTTTCTGCCGGGCCCCCCTTTTGCAGAATTACAATAATTCAAGCCCCCCAATCTGCAAATAAACATAAACACAACTTCTGAAGGATTTATTTGAAATGTAATTATTAAAATTCAGTATGTGCCAACTTACTAAATAAAAAAGGAACTAGTCACTTTTAGAGTAAACCATAAAAATGACTATGTATTTTTTTATATATGTAACAGCATTTATTGTTTTGTTTTTGTCTTTTTAAACAGATTTTCTCAAACTGGCCTCTGCCCAAAAATGAACATTTCTGAACTGTAGGGACTTATTTTCTAGTCTCTCAGTCTTTTCAGTGACTGGGGTGGGCTTGCTTTGTGCTGCAGAAGGGTCTTGTATGACCCTGAAACATTAGTTTTTGCATAAAAATCTAGAAATTTTAGGCCGAAACTGAAACTGCTTTGTAAGAAAGTATTTATTATTTTATTAAACAATAGTCATTTTGTAAGACTTTTAATTTAACTCAATAATTTTAATGATACTGAAAAAAATCACAATAAATAGCCAATTAAAATAACCATGTTTATTGTAAGTAACAATAAAATTGGACAGAAAATATAAATATTATCTCAATATATTATTTTTATTCAGTTCGATGAAACAGAAACAGATATAATTTGACTAATTATCAAAATAATGTGTAGTCCTACAAAGCTATTGTTAGCGGAGCATACGGTCACGAGAGAGTAGCATCATTTTACCAGTGTTGTCTAGTACAGCAGTACTACAGCATGTTACAGAACATAATGTGGCGCTATTGAAAACAGCAACAAGTATACATTGATATTTTTTTGTTGGCGAGTTATTTGAGCGGACTTTGTTTTTCCTTTGAGCATAAGCGGTACACAAGTGAAGCATTCATATGAGCCATGAGCAGCTCAACGGAACGCACATTCATAAAGCGGAATACTGAGCAGAGCCTCACACATTGATAAGCGTGCGCTTAATACTGTAGGGTGGCGAGGCAGATATTTTCGGCCGTTTATTTCTTTCGAATCTCTATAAAAATCATCTGACTGTACACTAGCCTTGCCACGCCCCCCAGTTTGGGAAACACTGGCTTAGGGGAAGATCAGCTGCGAAAATGGAGGCATTGGTGTTGGCTGGGTATCTGCTTCTGGCGCCAATGCTCTGAATTTCTGGAAGGCAAAGCAAGAGAGTCAGCGATTAGATTGAGGTGCCCGGGAACATGTTTTGCAACTATAACGAATTGATTGCTGGCAGAGATCAAAATAAGGTGTCTGAGGAGGGGCATGATAGCAGGTGAGTGTGAGCTATGTTTATTAATGCATTGTACGGTGGCTTCGTTATTGCAGCGAATAGTGGTGTTGAGGCAGGACCTTTCAGAGGCCCATAGGGTGGCTGCTATTACTATGGGATAAATTTCGAAGAGGGTGGTGGAGGAAATTGCAGCGGAAAAGTTAGATTTCGATTGGCCAAGTGGAGGCGAACCAGCGATTTTGGAGGATCCCTCCGAAGCCAGTGGAAGGGGCGGCGTCGGTGAAAAGTTGGATATCGACGGGGGCGGAGAGGAGATCGAAATAAAAAAACACTGTCTGGTGCATTGCTTGATGTAACGTGATCCATAATGAGAGCTCGTGCTGACAAGATTCGGAGAGAAAAATAAGGTCATCTAAGTTAGGGGCGGACGAGGCGAGAAGCAAAAGGTGGGAGATGAAGGGCCGACCTTGGGGGATGCAAAGTTGGCGAAGTTTAAGTGTCCGAGTATGGACAGGAGATCGCATTTGGAGCATGAGGATTTCTCGATTAGATTGGATGCTATGAGAGTTACGCAATCAACTTTCTCTTTAGGTAGGGAGGCTGTAAAGCTTTCTGAATTGAGATTAATGCAGAAGAACTTGATTTCCGTGCTAGGACCTAGGGTTTTTTCCTCTGCTATGGGGATGCCGAGTTTAGAGAAGGCTTTGAGAGCTTTAGGGAGATTAGCTGCGGGGGGTTGGTTTCGGGTTGAAACTATCAGAAAATCGTCGACCAGGTGCATGACGAGGGGAATATTATAGTTATTAATTAGGATCCAGCAGATGGCTTCCGAGAGTGTGTCAAAAATGTTATGGGCTACTTTTGCAAAAAAAGCATTTTTCCATTTAATACTGAAAAGATGTCAAAAATCGGGATGAATTGGCATGACTTTGAAAGCTGATGTAATGTCTACTTTTGTCAACCAGGCACTGTGACCTGCTTTTTTGATCATAGCGGCGGCTTGATCAATGTCCTGATAGCGGAGAGATAATTCTTCTAAGGGAATCAGACTGTTAATGCTAGGGATGGCCGAATTGTGGGAAGAGGAAAGATCGATGATCAGGCATTTTTTACTGGAGAATTTGCGAGTGGCGATGCCAATGGGACTGACTCGAAAGATGTTAAAGGGAGGGTTGCTGTATGGGCCAATCATAAAGCCGGAGTCCATTTCTTTTTTAACTAGAAGGTCTACGGCCAGGGGATCCGTAATGGCTGATTGGAGGTTTGGGCAGATGTGGGTTTGGGAGGGCAGGCAGCTAACTCCTGGGTGGAACTTGCATTTTAAACCTGTCAACAGATAGTCAGAGACATTAGGATCGGGGTGTAGAAATAATTCATGTGATACTTTCTCAGATTTTTATTTAAAGATTTCTCCACGGAGCAGACAGATTCAGCATGAGCTCCACCACAGAAGCTTGCATATGGAGCGATTACATCTCCCATCATTGAAATCCAAGCATGGGGGAGTGCGGGAGAAAGGATGGGGCTGGCGAAGAGACAGAAGAAAGGGACGTAACTCGTAGATCTAGGAGGAGAAAACTTCGGACAGGGTGGGATGGAGGGGTTAACGTATGGGCATGTGAGAGAGGACTGAGAACTGATCTGCAGAGCATGCAGGTGATATTGTGGCAGCCAGTAAAGACCTGGTTGTGCAATTCGTGATCAATAGCGCCCCTGTATGGACACTGGTTCCATTGTGAAACTAGCGGGGGGTGCTCAAAAGCTTTGGGCTGAGGTGGACAGGACAGTCGGGAAAGGAAGGGCAGAGGGATTGGTAGTAGAAACCATTGAATAACCAGCTGCAAAAAAGTGCATTGTCCTGGGCTGCATGGATTATCCATGGCCGATGTTGAAGGTGGCTCCGGCTAGAGCGGCTGGCCAGGTGGTGCTGGGTAGGGCCGGCGTGGCAAAGCGGGACCCGGCTTGAGGGCCTATCAGAGGAGCGGGGGTGGGGGAACTAGGATCCACAGCCGCGACCACATCCGGGACTTTCCTTTTGCTGGTTGTGAGAGGCGGAATGAGGCCGCGCTAATTCAGAAACAATACAAGGGTGAGTGACACAATGGTTAATTTTACCTTTCTTTTCCCCTGGGGAGTGATATTAGAACGCTTACTACCTGTGATAGCTGTGGTGTGCAGCGCTAGCAATTTGGCCTTGGTGGCCTTCCCTGAGAAGTGAATACCAGCTTTGGCAAGGGCTTGCTTGAGCATGGGCATGGTAATTTTATCTACTGTTGTTGCGGGCGAGTGGGTGGATGAGCAGGATGGAGCGGGGGGTGCGCTTGCGGGCTCCTTTGAGGAGGCGGAGATCGGGATTTCAGGCCACGCAGTGTGCGAGCTGGCTGATTGGAGGGTAGGCTTACGGCCTCTTGAGGGAGCCGCGGGGCTCCCTTGGCGAGCGGGCCGGGGAAGCAGTTGGGCAAGCAGCGGGAGTCGTCGGAGGGACTGCGTCCTCGTAGGCGGACTCGGAGTTGGAGGAACTGCGGCGTTCGGACATGGTTGGCCTTGTGATACTGTGATCGAGGTGAGGAGAGGAAGGAACTATGGGTATTTATAGGGTGGTTTGGAGCTGCTGATAGGATAAAAAGATAATAGGAAGATTAGGCAGGCAGAGATCTTGACTGCCTTCGCCCCCTCCTCCCGAAATGCATTTGATAAACTATATTAAATGCAACTCTCACAAGCTCACTAAGCAGAAAAAAGACCCAAAAGCCACAATACTCAATTTAGTAAACAGACTTTAATAAAACAACTCCAGCAGACAGAGAGAAGAGGATAGAGTCAAAGTCAATTTCACTTATATAAAGTCCAGTCACAACCATCAACAGATCATAGATAAAAACTGGCATGGACTGAGGCATGCAGTACAGGAATCAAAGAGCAATCCAGGACCACAGACAGTGCCAAGAGACCAGAGAATGCATTGCTGACAGAACATCAGGTTTTTCTTTCCAGGGTTAATGGAATCCACTTTTTGTCACCAGCTTTGTTTGAAAGTTCTTTTGGGAAGAAATTATGAGCTACAGTGAACTCAGACAACACAAACGCGATTCATTCACTTAGTGAGAGTAACCGTCAACCACCAAGATTACCGCTTAACTAACATAAACAGAGCTGAATAAGACTTAGAAGTTAACAGACGTGCAACAGTGCATTCATATACAGCGTATGTTTTCGATGCAGAGTGCAAATGGTTGTGCATTTATTTGTGGTTTTTTAGCATGTTTTAAAACCGTAGTGACGGCTAACCAGTGCTGAAGCAGGGGGTTTTATGACCCCCTAGCACAACATCTCAAGTGCAAAAGAATATTTGTTTGCGCTCAATTTTGTTTTCTTCGCATCAAACCTGTGCTTTCAAAAATACTGTAGAGGGAATTGCACACAATCCTCCATCGCCCTGTCAGATGGCATTGCATTCATTACCACCGAATGCTTCAGACTTCAGATGTTTCTTTGTCTTGTCACTTGTAATGACAGATTTATCCAGGTGATATTTCACTGCTTATTGTGTCTCATTTAGTGAGGAGGCAGCATTAGATCTGAAAGAGCTGGATCTGAAGATGATAGTTTTTAGTATGTCTGTGTAGAGCAGATGAATGATTGAAACGTTTCCCACAAGCAGTGCAGTGATACGGTTTCTCTCCAGTGTGAGTCCTCTCATGTATTTGCAGGGTTCCTTTCCGACTGAATGTCTTGTCACAGTGTGAACACTTGTAAGGTTTCTCTCCAGTGTGAGTCATCTGGTGCTGTTTTAAATGGTTCGCTGTAGTAAAAGTCTTCTCACACTCAAAGCACATGTAATCTCTCACACCAGTGTGTGTTTTCTGATGTACATTTAAATTTTCTGGACGTGAAAAACTCTTC
This sequence comes from Enteromius treurensis, assembly GCA_032275025.1. Classification (NCBI taxonomy): domain Eukaryota; kingdom Metazoa; phylum Chordata; class Actinopteri; order Cypriniformes; family Cyprinidae; genus Enteromius; species Enteromius treurensis. The sequence continues at coordinate 2,122 of JAUCMU010000970.1, read as the reverse complement.
CCACAGAAATGACATGAATGTGGCTTCTCCTTCGTATGAACTCTCAGGTGCTGCTTCAGGTATGAAGCCCTCAAAAATGTTTTCCCGCATTGATCACATGTGTACAGTTTCTCTCTAGTGTGGATGTTCATGTGTTTCTTAAAGTGTCCTGATTGTGAGAAACTCTTCCAGCACTGACCACAAGTGAACGGTTTCTCTCCAGTGTGGATCCTCATGTGGTCCGTAAGTCTTACTTTTAGTGTGAAACTCTTCTCGCATTGATCACATGCGTACGGTTTCTCTCCAGTGTGGATCCTCTCATGTGTTTTCAGACTTGATGAATCTCTGAATGTCTTGTCACAGTGTGAACACTTGTAAGGTTTCTCTCCAGTGTGAATTCTCTGGTGCCGTTTTAAACACTGTGCTGTAGTAAAAGTCTTCTCACACTCAAAGCACATGTACTCTTTCACACCAGTGTGTATTTTCTCATGTTCTTTCAGACTTTGTCGATGTGAAAACTTGTTTCCACACAAATGACATGAATATGGTTTCTCCTTTGTATGAACTACCAGATGATTCTTCAGGTTTGAAGCACTCAGAAATGTTTTGCCGCACTGACCACATGTGTACCGTTTCTCTCTAGTGTGAACTCTCATGTGAATCTCAAGATGCTGTTTGTATGTGAAACTCTTTCCACACTGAGAGCAGGTGAAGGACTTCATGGATCCTCTCTTTAAATCTTTCGCTTTGGGTTTTTCTCTGCTTCTGACATGATTTATCTCAACTTCAATCAATTCTTCTTTCTCCTCCTTATCTTTAATCAACTCTGAAACAAAGTAAAAACAGAACATTTGTCAGTAACTTGTTTAAAAAGTTTATAATTTTGATGCCAATGGTTTTATAAATTATACATATCTTTATCTTTCCATGAATGAGATACATTAATCTTTAACTTATTAGTTTTAAAAGCGGCATATGATGTTGCTAAAAAGAACATTTGTACGTTGTAAATTTGGTGTAATACAATGTGTTTATGTGGTTTAAAAAAAGCACTTAAAAAGTATTTTCCACATACTGTTCATTATTGTGAACATTATAACATTATAGTCCTCCGCGTCTGCTGCGTTCTAAAAACTCTGGCCATTTAATAACAGCTAGAATATCAAAATCTACTGCGGGTGGCAGATCTTTTTTGTACACTACAGCGAGAATAATAGCTCCGCCTTCTTTGTGTAAACATTTGGGTGATGTTATGAAAACCCACTCTGTGACATAGAAAAGTGGAGGCATTTTTAAACGAGTCGTTTTAGGAGCAGCAAGACATCTGTGTTGTTTTTATTCATTTTTTAGAATATTTTATTCATATAAATATTTATAATCATTAATCATTTATGTAATATATTGGTTGACTGTTTTATCATTTACCATTTATATTATTTTATTGCTTATTTATTATTTTATGTTTTTATATTTCTTACTATTGTCCTCATGTTTTTTCATTGTTTAATTCTATCATTGAGAGGTTATAAACTGTTTCATCTGTATGAAACAGTTGCCGCTTAAACTAAAGCCTTGTATTTTGCTATAAAACTGCCAGATTTTAAAAAGCAGAGGATCTGCAAGAGGTGCTCTTTATTTATTAAAGATTTTATTCTCGAAATATTATGACTTTAATCTCGTAGTTTTATTTTCTTTTTAGATATATATATAATAAAAACATATAACAAATTCAACCAATCATAACCCGGCAGGACCGCAGCCTAAATCCTGTTTACATGAAATAAACATGCTCCCGAGCAGGTTCAAGCTCACAGACCTGTTGCTATGACAGCAAGTCCTGGATGAGCGTCAAAGAACGAAACGATCCAAGATCAGGGCAAATCCACAACAATCAAATCCAGCTAACTGAGTTAGCGAGGTACAACGAACGAGCCCCTGGCATCCAGGACTGGATTTTAATTATCTGGCTTGAACACTTAAACTAATGTTTAATTAAATTTTTTAAAAGTACACCGTTGTTCCTTATGCTGCCTTCATACCAGACGCGAATGAAGCGTTAAGTGTGAGCAGTGGCGGTTCTAAACAAATTTTACTAGGGGGGCCAAGAAGGGGCCAGTGTTTTACCAGAGGGGCACATTAAAAA
>JAUCMU010000969.1:0-10051 GCA_032275025.1 Enteromius treurensis | reverse complement strand
TCAAAGGCAAATCGGTCTCTCTGGCGAGTTCCCATATGTAACGTCGAAGTGATTCGACTGAAAGGGTAACTAAATCTCTAAATATTGGAACTAATTTATTGTGCATTAACATTACATGGGTTGCCAGTTATAGAACCACTAAAAATCAACAATATAAGGACAGACACATTTTTTAATGGTTCCTTCTTGAGATGTGTAAAAAAACAAAAAAAAACAATGTTAACGCATTAATTTCACGGACAGACAAAAGAACAGATACAGATAGCAATGGAGTTCAAGCTGTGCTCTCATGACCCGCTAACCTCATGTATTTGTAAGCAAGCTACGTTGCTGAGAAACATAACTCCCACTCAAGAGTACTGAAGTACTGCTGAGCAGAACAAGTGTGCAGAGGAGGACGAGGAAGCAACAAGTGTACAGAGCCTTCTGTATGTTTCCAGAAAGCAGAGATGGAAACAGAAGAGATATTAAAATCTAACCACTTCACATTTTGTTTCCCTCTGAAACAACAATATGTTGATCCAGTAAAATAATAATGACACCCTTGTGGGCAGCAGATGTTACCTGTATGGTCTATAATCCGAGAACAGATGGTTTATGTGAATCCATGTCTATAATGTCAAAATCACTATTTGCACAGCCTGCCGTCAATGAAATGTGCCAAAGAGCAAGCTTTTGTCAACAGCCAAAAATAGGTGCAGCGATTTATGATCGTGCTTAACCTGTAATTATGAATGACTTTAGCGCTAGAGGATCTGTACCAGCGCTAAAGCACCATTCTGCAAAGCCAAAGGTGGTATTTTCATTAATAATGGAATGTGAACAGATGAGAGAGTGGAAAAAATATGCTGATCTATGCACATCCGCTGTGAAGATGAAGGATAAAGGCTGTAAGAGACTCTCTGACCTGACCGGTGCATGTATGAGCTTGTTGTCTTCGTTGCACCTCATGGCATGTGGTGAAACATAATCCTTATGCTAACCTGAGATTGGAGTGAGGTGGTGCTTCAGGTGCTATGTGACTTGAACATTCCCTTTAACAATAAAAAATCCACTGCTCTGTTTAGTGAATTCACCCCAGTGTGTTTTGTGGTTTAACGGTGATAAATGCAAACTAAAGATGCATTAAAATTTTTATTGGCAAAACATTTCTGTTGTCAATGGTGCAGCTTTGCACAGCACAAAAGTCAATTCAGTATTTGTAGGGTAGATTTTCACTCCCACATGTGATCATGCAGATTCTTATTGAAAAGACTGGATTTCAGCAACAAAATATTGTCTAGTAACAGTAAATAGGACTGCACTAACACAGGAGTGTGGGAGATTTTTCTTCTCAACGGCCTTTGAAGGTCTTACCAAATTTTGTTATACAGATGATACAAAAAGTTGGTTACTTAAAAAATGTTAATATAAAAATATAAATTTTTTTAAATTTCTCTTACTTTTTTTCTCTCTTGGCAGAATATATATATATATATATATATATTTTTTTTTATAAATAAATAAATAAATGTATAAGATTTATATTATATCATGTGCCGAACAAATAATTACGATAAATTGCATTTAAAATAAAAGAGTGTGTCTGCATAATATATGTGTGTGTGTGTGTGTGTATACAAATATTAATAAATATACACAGCATAAATACATTATGTAAACAAAAACTTTTATTTTGGATGCACTTAATTGTTTGACAGCACTAATTATACTATATTAAATAAAAGCTTTCATTTAATTATTGAATACTGTGTAAATATTTTTTCAACAGTTTTTCATTATCGTATTGTCTTAAAAAAGATCATGCCGTGTAAAGTAAGCTAATAACAGAGATTAAATATAGAGGGTGGAAATACACAACTTAATTAAGAAAAGAAAAAAAAATCAATGATAAAAAAAACATGAAAAAAATAAATCAATCAAATAAACATTAAATTTGCAACTTTAATTTATACTCGATGTGTGTATTCCTCCACACAAATGAAGAAAACAAGCCTCCCTGGACACAAGAGGAGCGAGAACAGAGACAAACAAGATGGTAAAGTGAGAGTTAGAAAGAGAGAGAGAAAGAAAAGGCAGGAATTGAAAACAAAGAGCAAGGTGCAGGCGGGAATCTGTCAGTGGGGACGTCTCCTCCGCTGACTGATTGAGTGGATTAGAGTTTGGAGGCAGACAGCTCTTCTAAAGCTCCACAAACAACCCACAGGCAGTGCTAGAACTTGTATGTCCTCAGGTAAGCTCAATTTACCGAGAAGGAGGAGAAGAATCAGAGGGAAAAAATGAAAGGGAGGGGTTAAGGTGGCTGCACAGAACAATTAAGTGAACAAACATGCCAAAATATGGCCCCTGGGCCTCCATGTTCATCTAAAAACAAAAACCAGACAAAGTATCTTTATCCACACAGTCTCCGCAGCTTGACCAGGGGTGAGCGGAATCGTTACAGACAAAGGTGAGAGGGTTTTCTGAAGCACAAGTAACCACTCTCAGTTAATCTCCTTGTAGCAACCTGGCAGGTTTCACAAATAACAATTATGGCCACTTTCGTCTCCAACTCCATGGCTTCCAAGCTTAGAAGCTTCCTTTATTCAAACAAATGCAAAAATGTGGTAAAGAACGCTGTACCTGATAGAGAAAGTGTATTATTTCTCAAAAATGAGAAGGTCAGACCCAAACACTGTTGTCTACCTCAAATACATTAAAGAGGTCATATGATGTTGCTAAAAAAACAATTATTTTGTGTATGCAATGTTTAGAGGTTTAAAAAACACATTATTTTACACATACTGTACATTATTGTTTCTACTCTGAGCTCTGCCTCCTGAAACGAGTTAATTTGTACAAAGCTCCTAGTTCTTAAAAAGAGAGGTGTGCTCTGATTGGCCAGCTATCCAGTGCACCATGATTGGCCTAACTAACGTTACCCTTCACTGCTCAAAACTCGCGTTTGAATAGCAAGTAGCAGATTCTTTTAATAAGAAAACTTAAAGGTTGTGAGTCAGAAGCACCAGACTGCCCTTGCAGAGTTAGAAATGCCTCACTTTATAGTCTTGTGCACAGACAGCATAGTAAATGTGCTGAACACACTCCAATATTTGCGTTGAACTGTTCTCAGTTCAGGGACAGTGCTGTAATTATAACTTAACCATTGGTTTCTAGTTGTGTTCTCCTTTGGAAGCACAAATAGTTTCACTTTCACAATGAAACACAGCTTCTCCAGAACATGGCGCTGGCAACAACACTACAGCGAGAATAATAGTTCCGCCTTCTTTCTTTGCATAAACATTTGAAAATATCTCTTTGGTTTTGAGACTGTAGTCTTTGTAACTTTTAAACAGCTTGTAACACTGTAAAGAGAAGGAAAAACTTGAAATTGTATCATTTAACCCCTTTGAATGAGCCACTAGACTATTTGTGAGGCCAGACAAACATTTGACAAAACTTCACTGAGGATTTTATGAGGTGCCTTCAGGTAACTGTGCTATTTTCCGAGTGCATTTGGCAACATGACAAGTAATATTTATCTGTTCATTGTTGAGCAGTGTTTGTCTGAAACTGTACTGAAAAACCCAGAGGGAATTAAAAAAGGCAGAACAGTGCTTTTCAAACTTTTTTCCTGTGCACTTTTGATTAAATCAGAACCACCTAGTCACAACAATGTTCCCTCTATTCTCAATGAAGGCTGCGAGCATTTTTTTTAGCTAAAATAAATCACGGCGCTACAAGCCCGTCATCAGTCCCTTGACAGATCTGTGCAAGGACTCAGCAATTCATCACACCGTCAAGCAACTCAAATACAAACATCACAATGAAAACATTTAGAAAAGAACTGCATATATTAACATGGAAAGCATGCTACCCTATTCAAAAACATCCTTCTGTCTAAAATTGCTCAAAGCATTTCCGATTCAACACAGGCCATTCTTAAACTTGCTTTCAGAAAATCAAGCATCCAAATCTTAATCGGAAGGCAAAAAAAAAAAAAAAAAATCTCTGCTTTTTTAAATCACCTCAGGTTTTTTGTTGTTCTATTTTTAGGTCACAAACTAAAATGTTTGTTCACGGATCAGTGCCGACAACATTCACATCCCACTTTGCCAAGGAACATGGACTTTGCATTAGTTTCATGAGCACAAACTTTATTCAACTTTGATAATAAAAAATTTAAATAATATAAAACGCATTAAATTTAAAATTAAATGTACATATGTATTACCAATGTGTCAAGTACCACAGATGAGAGGTTCAGAACTTTTCAAGAAAAAGTATGAATCCTTATTTTGTGGCATTTTCTTTTCTTTTTTTATAATCCAATATTATTTTCATTATTGCTCGTTCTTCTTCTTCAAAGGAATAATATCGGGCATTTTCATCTTCTAGCATTCAAAATCTGACATGCTTTTGGCAATGTAACCACTTCCCAAAATAAAAAGAAATTGGAATCATCCAAAAACCATCATCAACTTTGAATCCTTCTTTAACCACCTGCTGATATCTGTGTCAAAGTTTGCAAACTTTAAAAAATCCTCTGGGAGACCAATTATATTACTCACCGGGAATCAGAGCCAAATGCTACTCTGCTTTTAGCACAACTTCACAAAAGAATCTACTGCCAACTAATAGCATTAATTTGAAGGGCAATTTCAACTCCTTTCATAAAATGATGTTGATTAATTACTGCACTGGTTGTAATTTGGCCTCCATTAGAGTAGAGGAAGGACAAAGGTCAATGGCGACAAATTAATTCTGACATTGTCAACCACTTTACCACAAATTTATTTTACGATTAACATCAGCTCACACTTAAATCAAATGCTAGTACTAATAATACTGGATATATGCATTTAACTATGTATAATTCAGTTCACTCAATAAATGACAGACTTGGCTATATGCATCTACTGTATAATGCATTTATACACCCCATATATGTAATACACCCCATATATACATACAGTACTAGATATGCCATGTGTTCATTGTCGCCAAATTCCCTGCATGTGTAACTTACTTGGATAACAGGCATGAAATCTAATTACGATTCTAAAAGCGAGCCCTCAAGCGAATTGACTGGGAAAACTGATGTTTTCTTTCTTGTACGACAGGCTAAATTTCCAAACAGCTCATGCCTGAGATTAAAACATATTTATCTGACAAGGCAGATACATTTTTAAACCCAGCAATGGCTTATAAAACAAACTGCTTAATCTGACCACACAACTACAAGCATTTTCTCGACTTTATTTGGCTTAGTCTAAATAAACATCATATAAACCAATGCTTAATCTTTACAAGCAACCAAAATGCCCTATTTTACAACCTGTATGAGCTGTACTGCAGTGTTGCATCAAGATAAGCCTAAATAGCTCCTTGGATTCACCTCCATTTTCTTTCTTACTATATGAGCACTACCTGCAGAGGGGTTTTGGCTGCTGGAACATGACAGGATACAGCTGTGTCTGAACACTCACAATCCAGCACGGCTGCTTGATACACTGCCTCTGAAACAGCCGCAGGGTGTACCTGGGGAATTAGTGTGGCTGCCACAGTGGCTCTCATGCCTACAAATAACATCAGCAGCCTGGCAGTCTCGCTATCAATGATCCAGTATTAGAGATTCATAAGCACACAATTCGCAATTTAAATTCTAAAAACCGACTCCAGGTCAGCTTGAATATCTAATAACACTCCCTGCATCCAAATAAGTGGAGTTTTAAGGCTACACAGTATGAAAAAGCACCCAAAATGAATCAAATGCGTAGGGAATTGAGATGGGGCTAAGCCTAATGACTGGTTAATGAAAACGTACAATACGATTAAGCTAACAACTTTCACTATAGGTGAGAAAAAGTCCTGGGCTGGTTTTCAGTTTTCCTTCAGCGTGTCTTTTTGCTCATCGGTTTACCTGGAGGGAACAATTTTAAACATGTAAGGAACATGAGCACTCACCAGTAAGCAAATATTAAGGCATACATGTACTTGAAGCGTATGAGGGTCCAGGGGGGCCTCTAGATCTTATCAAGTTCATTTCACAGATGTTTTACGAGGCTCAGGACAAATTCTGTCTATTTAAGGAGGTGCAAACCATTCTAGGGAGAATACACAGCAGTTCCATTAGTTGATGCACCATTTCTCAACTCCCAACTCCCATTTGGGAGTTGTTGAACAAAAAGGTAACAATAAATGCATTTTACAAAACCTTGCATGGATGTCAATTTGTTGTTAGGGACTTCCAAAACCAAAATATGAACCTTTCATAACTCATAATGGGGGAAATTTAAGGTAACTTACAGTACCTATACTCACAAATTAACACAAACAACTTTTATGTTCAAACGTTTGGGTTTAATACTCTTTTTTTAATTCAATGATGTATTAAATTGATTTCAAATAAAAGCTGTTCTCTTAAACCATTTATTTATCAAAAAAGAAATGCAATGTACCAAGGTTTCCACAAAACTTTAAACAGCACAGTTTTACAATAATACTGTTTATTTTTAGTCAAATAAATCCAGTCTTGATGAATATAGCAGACTTCATAACTGAAGAAGCACACAATTCCCAATCATTCGACAACCAGTAAAAAGAAAAAGAGAAAACTTCATTTAGAAAAACAAACAAATGCCACAAGACACAATGGGGGCATCTTGAACCCTTTCTGAAAGGAGCGTATGGCAACTTTCTGCAGAGTCCCATTGTATATCTGCCAAACTTCAGAAGACACACACACCTCGTGCCAACTTCTGTTAGACACAGGCTCTTTGTGCCAGTCAATTGACTTAGCAAATGAATAATCTAATTAGCATGCACCTAGAACAACAGCACTGAATGCCAAATCCATAAAAATCAAGTCAAGTCTTCATCTAATGCTTTTATGATAGAAATTTAGAAGATTAACAAATGAACCCACTCAGGAAGTGAGAGTTCACACTGTCCGAACTAAACCATGTAAAACACTTCAATTTTGTCTTTTTCCTCGTCTATGTTTTTCATACAGAATCGTGTGAAATGACACTGGTTTTCAGCAGATGATTCCACTGGGGTTACAGAAGATTGGGAGTGGGAGGTGAGAGCATTTATTTTTCATATTCATGGGAAAAGAGAAATGGTGGCATCACAAAACAGCGCGTTTCTCCATAGCCATTGCGTAGGAGAACAATGAACAGGCTGTCAGGAGGGTCTCTGAGACGTAAAGCATCCTCAAAGCCCACCAAAACACAAGATTGACATTTGCATATGTAAAAGCGGAAGCCTTTAATGTTTTGAAGTGGGCTGTGTATAGATAAATGAAGAAAGAAAGAGAAGTAGGCGGAAAGATTTACAAGAAAATCCAACAGTGAGGGAAAGGAGTTATGTATCTGTGAGACTTATATTACTATGATAAAACTTTATTAGCATCACCTAATTACCCTGACAATGGTGGTCATTAAGACAGACAATCACCCTTACAAAATGATATTACGGTGGCTAAATATAGAAGAAAAATGTCATCACTCAAATCATCTTCAAAGTGGAGCACTTGTTTCTAACATATCGGCTTTATTTTTTTGGCAGTCAAGCAGTAAGTCCTTAATAATGCTTTCTGGGACCACGCTGGGTACTAAGTGCACTTGGCAGGTTTATAATTGGACAGTTTCATTCAACCCATCAGAGAAAGTTTGAGATTGAAAAATGTTTTTCAATACAATGATTAAAAACCAACCAAAGCTCTATTAGAGTTTTCCACTGCAATATGCCAACGTGTCAATCAAAAGACATCCCAGACGGAACAAAAGCGCACAGATTCTAGTTATTACTCTCGCACACCTTCACAAGCACTGGGTGAGGACACAAAGAAATGCAGGATGATGGAGATAGGAATGCACATGTCTGTAATCCAACCAGTCAGATTTTAAACATCCTGAGGCCAAAACAATAAAAAGAGGTTGAAATATCTTACCACTGTCTTCGATGGAAAAGTGGAATGTGTCGCTCGTGGCATTGTCTCTGTCTCGAAGCACGTAGCATACATGCATGTCATCGATGTCAGCTGAAGGAGGAAGTATTCAAAAGGATGAGTCACTTTTTAAGTTGGAATGCACTTCATGAAATTACTATATCAAGATCCATTTTATTTTTTTCAGAATGACACAACTGACAATCAAGTCCAGAAATATATATATATTATATTTATTTATTATATATTATTAAATATGTTTATATAATTTAATATATTTATTTAATATTAACATACTTAAATGCTAACATTTCTATATTTTGAAATTATATTAATAATGATACAAATGTGGTAAATGGCTTTACTATATACTGCAAGTATCTTATAAGATGCATATATTTATATCGTAAGACAGGAGTTTTCAAATTTCTGCTGCCAGGGATGTCCAGATATGACCCCAATCAGAAGGATCAAAAATGATGAAGGCAGCAATACAGTTTTTTTAGCAATAAATAAATAATTAGATTTTGTTGCGGGGCGCTGCTGGACTCCAATTAGTCTTAAATAGTGTTGGGACTAACACATTACTAGGATTAAGTAATCAGATTACTTTTAAAGTAACTAGTAAAGGAATAGAAAGTTACTTTTTCACTTCTCCTGTCCTATAATGAGAGAAATCGGGAGTGAGGTGCAGATTAAGAGGCATTTCCTTCAGCCTGATGCTTATTAATTTTACATTTGTGTAAAAAGGGCTTTTACAGTTGCACTTGTTTTCATAAAGAGTAAATAAGTAACATAATTAGTTACTTTTTCATGGAGTAACCCAATATTGTAACGCATTACTTTAAAAAAAAACTTTACCTAACACTGCTCTTATGGTCTTAATGCGCACCCTTCAAGGATATAAAAGGTACAAAGGCACACCAGTAAATGTACATTTTTTGCTATTTTGTCCTAAAAGTGTAGCCCTGACCCAAATGGCCCACTTGAAATCCACAGAAACCATTACCAATAGCCCATGTGTCAAAGTGTCAAACATTGAGAAGGAGGGTGCCATTTGGAACAGGTTCTATATGTATCAGGTTGAAAAGCACTTTTAAATAAGGGCATTTTGCCCATCTGCTCCTGCACAAAGCTGCAGGCACCACACTGCATTATGTCTGAGATTTATCAGTTGGGCAGCGTTTAATTTAGACTGAAAGAAATATGAAGAATTGAGGCTGTGGCAAATCCATTCCCTTCTGACTGAAAGGAACCACAAAGAGCAGCAGGTCTCTACCTGGCACCCATCTATTAATTTCTCCACCACCCTCTCTTGTGCTCAGTCTTTAGAGTGCATTTCATGTACGTGGTTTTTCTGAGAGGGTGTTACATCCACAGCGCTAGCCTATCTTCAATATTTGATGTCAAAACATTTCTCTTCAAAGCGGCCAGCTCATAAAAATGTAAACCCATCATTTTCAAATGCCCACAAGGGAGCAGCAACTTTATTTACAGTCAGTAGCCCACACCACCACCCCCAACTGTGCTAAATTCCCTTGAAATATTCAAAGAGAATCCTAAAAAAGGAGCTTATTTAGAAAGGGGAAACACAGTGGCAAGTTGAGCATGTCGCTTGCCAGTTTTGACATTTATAAGTTTTAACAACTACACTAAGGCTTTTGTGATACGTCTGAGAGCTTGGGCCTTTACTGCAATTTCATGACAATAACAACTGTCTGCATTGTTAGTGAAAAATACTTATTTTACCCATGAATACTATATTGGTCTTTTTTGAAGGTAAAACGTTTTGTGTGCATTGTGTCACAATGTGTGCACCTTTCAAGATTAGCTTGCAATATTTCAGGAGAAATCTTGCTTTATTAGACTTCTTAGAATATTGTAAGGCTTATTGTTTAGGATCATAAAACAGTTCACACAAAAATGAAAACTGCTGTCATTTATACACCAACCTATCCAGACTGCTCTAAAAGAAAACTGCTGTCAAGCTCCAAAATGAAAAAGCACTATATGCTTCTGAAACATATGTTAGCTCAGTGATAAACTACGGAAGCGTATTGCATTCACTTGAGGAAAAAATATCTGCTCTGTTTTTCTGAATTAACGACTTAATTATCT
>JAUCMU010000968.1:0-10057 GCA_032275025.1 Enteromius treurensis | reverse complement strand
TTAAATTAAATTAAATTAAATTAAATTAAATTAAATTAAATTAAATTAAATTAAATTAAATTAAATTAAATTAAACATAAATATTATTTTAATTATTAATAAATATTTAATTAAAGTGGAAGATGAAAACTTTTAAGTTTTCTCTTTTAAGCTGTAATAAATAAAGATGTACAAAATGAAAATTATGTCTAATTTGGCTTTTGTGTGTGTGTGTTTACTCAGCCAATCAGATGCACAGAAACATTAACAGAGAAGGAGGTCTAGTACGGACATCAGGTTTCAGAGGCCTACGGGTAAGAAACGTATAAATCTCTCTAAAAACCCATTAATGTGCATTGATGTTTGTCAGTAGAATGAAAGGCTTTACTATCTATTTATAGTGCTGCAGTGTTTACATCCTACTTTAAATTAATAATGGTGCTTAATAATGAGTCTCTGACAGATATAAGCTGCTAATATACTGACAACCTCACTTATCTGTTCTACTTTTAAATGTGAGAGAAATACAATATTTTGTAGAAAGTTAAAGAAAATCATTACAGCCTTAAAGATATGAAGGATTTTATCATACATTATCCTAGAATACAGTATATCATCATAGCTAGCCGATTGTTTTGAAGAAAAATCCTCTTCTCTATTTTCTAATACTGCGATTCTCACCCACATGGTCATCTCAGGCCCATCGCTAGCCTTTATAGGAAATTGAGTTTGCAGAGGCATTATTCAATTAAGTGTGGAGAAGAGGAGAAGGAGGGTCATTTACCTCTAGTGAATGGAGCTTATGAACAAGAACTGACTTTTTGTATGACACTGAGAGAGAAATATTATCCTGAAAAGAGGAACAAGATTAGAGGAATTGTATAATAGTAACAGTGCTGAGAGAAAGAAAAAGGGAACAGTACTGACACTAGGTAGGCCTTCCGTTTGAACCATTTTAGTGTATTTACTGCACTTCTTGTACATTAAACTGTTAATCTGTTTATCTCATTATGCATTTGTTATGAAAATTCTAAACTGCTTAAGCCATGTAATTATCACATTACATTACTGACTGTAGAAAAAGAGAGACGTAGTTGCATGGAAGCAAAATAAGCGGATCCCTTGCGCCTCCCTGTGGTTGTAGAGTGTCTGCACAAAACTGTTCTCTATACATAAATGGATAGATAGATTATATTATATTATTACAATGATTTTTTCCAGGGGTATCCAGGCCCACCTGGCTTGCCGGGTCCTCCAGGTGAAAAAGGAGACAAAGTATGTATCAATCATTAATCATTTTGATTCATAAATTAGTTTCAATCGCATTTTTAATAAATCTTGTCTTTTTGTAAAATAAAATATTGTAATATCAATTTTTCTGTCAAAAGATTGAATGCTTTAATGGGTGTCACACAGGGGTATGCGGGAGTAATGGGTCGAACGGGACAGACAGGGTACAGAGGACCAATCGGACCACCGGGCATGCCTGCTATTATAATCTGGGACACATCAGAAGAAGAATGGCAAGCCTTTAAGGTGCATAACAATATCTTTGCTCATTTTAGATTTATATTTTGCTACCATTCATTCTGAAAGCATACAAGTTAAATAGCTGATTCCGTGCATAGTTGAAAATCAAATGTTGCAGACGTCCTTCAAGTGCTTTAAAACACTATGTGGTTCTTCTTATACTTTTGTTTTTGCTTCCAGAAAAAGAAATTCTACAAAGATCTCGTGTCACTGTGGCCGGTAAGTTAATGAGAGCATTATTTGAGCTGCATTAGTACACTGCAGATACACTGATTAATTTTTTTTTTCCTACTTACTTTAGAGAGTGAAGGGATTACCGGGACCTTTGGGACCCCTTGGACAGCCTGGACCACCCGTATGTATACGTATATTCTTTGACATATATCTCCATTTGTTTGTCCTGGTAATTTCCACAAATTTTAGTGCCAGTCACAATGGAATTACATTTCTTACACACACACACATATATTTTTATACATTTATAGATGCATGTTCTGTGATATAGTTATATTTTTATAGTTTTTTTATCAATTTTTAGGGCCCTCCTGGAGTTCCAGGCAAACAGGGGAGGAAGGGAGAGCGAGGGAAACTCGTAGGTATCTTTGTCTCCTCTCTTCTTCACTCAATCATCTTTGACAACAGGAAAATGCTAGGTCACTGTTACATAGAGAAACCTGGTGTGCAGTTTCATAAAAGTGTGATCAAACCACGTGGAGACTTGAGATGGGTTTTAAAGAATTTGATAAGCTCAATGGGTCAACAAGCATGAAGTTAACAAGAGTCACGTTGTTAAGATTTCAGCTGATTCAAAAGCAAAGAGACTCTATGTTTGACTCATGCAGGCTTGTTGCCATTCAAATCAGAAAGAGCAGTTAAATCTTTTTGGCGTCAAGGGAGAAGTGTGATCAAGATAACATTCATTCTGAACTTCTGTTGGCTACCTCTTCATTAACAAGCTTTTATGCTTTTGTAAATGAAAGAATTATTTAACCGGTTTTATAAAACCTTACTTATCCCATCTTCTCATAATACAGCCCTGCCATTGATGACAAATAGCAAATCATGTTTCTTGGCTGTGATGTAACTCAAACACCAGCTAACTTAAAAGAAAAGGAAAACAACAAAGAGATGTCTTGAAGGCCTTTTTTAGAGATCATTTCAAAAGATTTTAAAAATTTTTAACTAAAGACCAAGTGAAAGTGAAGTTTTATTTTGTTTACTCAACCCAGTCAATAAATGTGGTTTACGATTGGTAACAGAGTTGGGCTATATGGCAGCAATGCTTCACACTGATTGGTATCAAGAGTACATTCATTGGAAAATAGACTCTCAGCTATTTGCGCTTAGTGAAAAAAAGTCCTTATGGTAAAAAAGCTTTCTATAAATGTTAATAAGAAGAATGAACCATATGCTATACTATCTGTATTTTTGTCGCGTACTAGGGAATAATAGGACCAGCTGGAATGCCTGGTTCACCTGGGAGACCAGGACCAGAAGGCACAGCTGGGAAGAACAGGGAGAAAGGCCCTCCTGGACCACCTGGGGAGAATGTAAGACTTCTGGAAATCTGGAAAACATTTGTATGCATCTTTACAAAGTGATTTAATTTTTATTAGTGTTAATTATATTGTATATTCTGCCAATAATTGCATACACTTTTCTGTGTGCTTTTTCTGTAGGGCCCAAAAGGTTATGCAGCAGAGAAGGGCAGTAAAGGGGAGCTGGGTGAGTGGGTAAGAATGACCAGGGTTTTTCTATGGTTAATGCAATAACTAGGCCTTTGTGGAATCTGTGCTTATAGAACTCCAGTGAAAACTGCACAGTTTTCTGCAGAACTAGAACTTCTATATCGCCTAGCCGTAACATAACATAATCTAAATATCTAAGACCTAAACAGGAGTCCACTACACACTGTGCGTATGTGACATCTCAGTCATAAATTGATTGATAATATCACACTCCATATTACATTATGCACATTTAAAGAATCTGTATCTGGTGTGTTCAGGGTGATCTTGGTGAACAGGGGCCTCAGGGAACCAAAGGAAGACAAGGAGAGAAGGTAAGATTTTGTCCCTGCTCTCCTAACTTTCACTAAATATGTATGATAATATCACTGACCAGCAAGTTCTGTTTCTTTAGGGAAAAAAGGGACAGAAGGGCCTAGTAGGGGTAGTAGGATATATTGTGAGTAACTTCATATGTCTGATTGTGTGTCATTTCCTTATGAAGCAGATATTCTGTCTGTCTGTACATAATCTTCTCTTATACTTACAAAGGCTGCATTTATTTGATCAACTATACCGTAAAAACATATTTGTACAATTTAGAATTGCTGTTCTCAAGCTGAATTTTCTGTTAGATGAAGATATACAAAACAACTATGCCATTCTTTAACAAACAATATCCTTTTCATACAAAGGGGCCACCAGGAGCTAGAGGACCACGGGGGTTCATGGGGCCTCCTGGTCCACCTGTATGTGCTAAACTATCATTTTTATCGTCCATATAAAAGTATCCCAAACAATTGGCAATCTGATTGTTTTGGTAATGATCTATCTGACAGGGACAGACAGGGGGGGCTGGGTTCACTGGATCGCCAGGACCACCAGTATGTTACAAAAACGCATTTTATTAATTTTTATTTCATATCAACTCTCAATTCTTTGATGTTCGGTACTTGACCTTTAATCTCTCTTTAAGGGTCTTACAGGTCCAAAGGGGTTGAAAGGAGTTCCAGGCGTCAATGGACCCCCTGTAAGAAACACTCTTAAATAATTCAATCCAATAATTTGGACTGTCCTTAAACAGTGGAATACACTACATGACACTATGTGTGCCTTGTTGCATGGAGACACATGACAAATGAAAACAAATGTGTTGTAAAATCTGCTGAAAAAATCAATCATGTTTGATATGCTCCGACAGGTCTGAAGGCTAAATGTAGTGTATATTCCAGGCTTTAGTCACTAATACATTATACTGATTCTCTTTTATAGGGACAGCTTGGTGAGATGGGGCCAAGGGGACCACTTGGCAAACCAGTAAGCCAATCTTTTATTTCCAAAGAGTTTCTTAAAAAGAAAAAAGAGAAAAGTCATATGCCATTTTATATTTCAGGGAGAGGAAGGGCCTGATGGTATTATCGGTATTCCTGGTGTTCCTGGACCGCAGGTGCTGTAGACTGTGTATTACCTTTATCATTTACATGATATATTTGTGTGCTTTTGATCACCATAATTACATGCAAATTATTTTACAGTTAAGATTTTGTGGTTAAGCTATTATTCTTAAAGGAAGTCATAGTCTTATATAACTGGATTCTGTAACCCATATTGTACTTGTGCTGTAATATATGACCCAATTTTTATATCAATCTGGATATGTATTTTCTTGCCCCTTTCTCTCGTCTATCAAACTACTATCTATCTGTCAAGGGAAAACCAGGGGGTGATGGACCACCAGGTCAAAAAGGAGACTCTGTATGAGCATTTGATATAATTTTATAAAAGCTTTAAAATTACAGTCACATTTGAAATCTCATTTTTGATTTTCCTACATTTACTTAAGGCACATGTATTTCTTATTCAAACAGGGAGATGTAGGAATTGAGGGAGACATTGGGAGTCCAGGACCACCGGGTCTAAAAGTAAACCTGCGGTTCACTCTTCATGAATATTTATTTACTATTTCTTTAGATATGGCTTACATTCTTTTGATACAGCGGTGCATTTCTATGTTAATTCAGCAATATACATTCTTGTTTCAGGGTGCCAGTGGAAAACCAGGAAAACATGGACCCTCAGGTGATCCTGTAAGATTTTTTCGAACTTAATATTTTAAATGTCTGCTTTTTGTGAAACACTTTTGATATTTTTTAGACTGAGTTTTCTTTTGTAGAAGCTGCTGGTAAGGCAATATATTTATTTCAGTGTGTAGTTAGTGAGGCTATACTATTAACTGATAGATAAAATCTAAATTGTGATGTTGCCTCTTGCAATTATAAAGGCTTTAATTTCAGTATTCAATTTTAATTTAAATAATTAGAATATGCAAGCAACACTTTCATTGGATTGTGAAAGGGGATTGTTTTTTAATTGTATTTTAATGCTGTTTTCCAGTCGATATTGGTTATGCATATAACACTACAGAACATAATAGAATGATTTTGGGATAATTATATTGGTTGTCTTTGTCTGTCTGTAAACTTCAGGGTTTGAAAGCACAGCGTGGAAAGAAAGGAGATTCTGGCCAAAAGGGAGATCTAGTGAGTTCACTCAATAAAAAGTGTTGTTTACTTGGCCAGAGCTTTTGTAAATATTTTAGAGTCAGATGTAGACTGTTCTCAGACTAGAAATCGAGGGAGTAAATGTTGAAAGAACTAATGTATCTTTTCTTGGCTTCTGTGGCTTCTCTTTGTCAGGGTCCTCTGGGGATGCCAGGTAAACAGGGATTCAGAGGCAGAGGAGGGCAGTCTGGTGTGCTGGGAGAGACTGGCCCTGCTGGACCTGCTGGTTTACCAGGGCCCACGGTGAGCAGTGGCTACTGGTTACTAGTTAAAAATGACTCACTAAAACCAGCCGGTTAGTCATTACATTCCTTTTACTTCAGGGCTATGATGGATCTGTTGGAGATCCGGGGAGACAGGGAAATGATGGATCTAAGGTACAGTAGTGTAATTATGTATTTATCAAAGGAATCTAGTTTAATGTTATTTCATAAAATAACAGTTGCTTAATTGAAATGGCATCTTTAGGGAGAAAGAGGACACCTTGGTATCCAAGGTGCTTCTGGACCACGAGGAGACAAGGTGATTGATAATTATTCTTTTTGACTAAAGTCATTAGATTTCACACACTTGATCAGTTTCAGTAAAACATCATTGTTTTACTTCAAAAGGGTCAGACTGGCCAAGGGGGATTCAGTGGTTTTCCAGGACCTTTGGTAAATGTGATTTCTTAAATAAAGCTGCAAGTCATATTTACGGTATGAATGCAAGGACACCAGGTGGTGAAATGAGATCATTTTGAGTAGATTTGTTTTGTCATAGCACCCCTAGTGGTAATTTTAGAATATAAAAAAGTCTATCCATAGATTCAGTGTTTTTAAGTATCATTGATATACTATTATAAGTATATTATAATTTTATTATTTTTGTGTCAATCATTTTATTGTGGTTTTGATCGTTACTATATATATTCATACCAGTAGGGTGCGCTGCAAACAAATTTCCATGGGATTCACATAGACACCTCGTCTCATTTTCACTCATTCATTCATTCATTACCACAATTCCAGGACCTATAGGTGTAGGAAAATTATAAGAAAACTAAATAAA
Organism: Enteromius treurensis; assembly: GCA_032275025.1. NCBI lineage: Eukaryota > Metazoa > Chordata > Actinopteri > Cypriniformes > Cyprinidae > Enteromius > Enteromius treurensis. Next base: position 3,210 of record JAUCMU010000968.1, on the reverse strand, counting down.
CAAGAAAGCAGATGATAATGGACCTTGGACTAAAGAGAGAAACCATATTTCCAATGTTTGTTTTACAGGGGGAGATGGGAAAATCAGGAGAACCAGGGCTTGAAGGAGAGCCCGGTATTAAGGTTCCCTTGTACACCAAATCATTACCTTTTAAATATAATGACTTGCATGATTAAGTAAGGTTTGATCATGATTTCCTTGTTCCTTTGGTCAGAATTATTTCAGTTACAACAGAAAACCTCATTCATGGTAATGGCCTCATTAACCAGTTAAATCAGGTTACTTTTGTTTTTTCTTTTTCTTTTTTTTCAATGGGACAGGGTAGACCAGGAGTCCCTGGAGGAGCTGGGTTAAAAGGTCACAAGGTAAATTGAGTTCCCTAATGATTACTATAATTCTATAACAATCTATGTCACAACAAACTTAGCAAAGCATTGATTAACTACAGCATAGACTACAGTGGATTAACATCCATTTTAGCAAAGATGTGTATGATCATTTAGGGACTGCAGGGTGTTTCAGGGAACAGAGGACAGGACGGCACTCACGGTGCATCTGTAAGAGCCACACATACACAATTTCATACAGAATGCCCTGTTAGTTCACTTCATTAGCCACTAAAAGTAATTTGTGTTAAAGGGATTGATTGGACCACCTGGATTAGATGGAGATAGAGGACCTCAGGGTCCCCGGGTAATACCTCCTCTTTTATTTTCATGCTTTGTTAGACAGTCTTTATACTGACATGTACAAAGCAATTGATTAAATGGTTGAACAGGGTTTACAGGGAAGGTCTGGTGCATCAGGAATCCAAGGTCCCGTTGGAAAAAGTGTGAGTTTTATTTTCCTTTCCTGATTGACAGGATTTCCAAACCCTTCAGTCTCTTTGTTATGTAACTCTCCATCTTGTGGTATATTTAGCTGTTAAAAATGTCATAGTTTGCCAATTCTGACATTACTGTCTAAGAATATGACCTACAGCACAATGCTATTAAATACTTTTTAAAAGGGGGAACCAGGGAGCCTGGGCCTCACTGGCAAGCCCGGAAAGCCTGGAATCGGAGTAAGTAATGATTTCATAAAATTCCAAAACAAAAAAGTATATTTCATGACACCTAGTTTAGATCAGACTTTGTCCAAATTTGGATATTTGTTTTTTTCTGTGCTCTTTTATAGCAACTGGCTATGAACTTTATGTGGCTAGTTCAGTCTTGATAGTTTTTATGTATTGTGGTCTGTTTTCCTCAGGGTGTTAAAGGCAGAGAGGGTTCAGAAGGGCTTCACGGCAGTCCTGGAGAGAAGGTTAGTGGTTTCGTAAATGGACCAGTCAAACCAGATGATGACAAAATGTAATGCAATAAAAAGCTGAAAACATTATTAGCTATGTTTAACAGTAATCATCTGCAGAAGCAAACGTTTCAAATCAAACTTACTTTCATTCACAAGCCATATGTTCTGCTGTCTGTTCTCTTCTCTTGCATTTTACAATCATTTCATTTGTTATTAGGGGAAAATTGGTCCTGAGGGGCTGAGAGGAAAACCTGGTCAGCCAGTAAGTGCCTTATAGCCTGTATATATTTAACATTTTTCCTCAATCATTAACATTTAACTGTAGTTTTGAACACACTATCAATCTATCGATTTTTCTGTCTAGGGTCCTCGAGGCCTACTAGGAGAGAAAGGCTACAGAGGACCTGCTGTAAAGCATACATTTAACACATATTTGCAGTCTTTTTGTCATGATGCAATAGCATTATGTGTTTCCCCAGTTAATAATGATGAAACATTTGTAAATGCAATCTTCTAAAGGGTCCACAGGGAAACATAGGGCAGTGGGGTGAAGCAGGTCTGCAGGGGCCGGTAGGAAATCAAGGATCAACAGGGCCACCTGGGCTGAATGGAGTGGCTGGATATCCAGTATGGGTTTTTTTTTATGGTTTATGTGGTTTATTATTGTGAGGATTGGGGAAAGGTCTAATCCTATATTTTATTCTATCTTTCAGGGTAAAGATGGACCACCCGGACCTCATGGACCTCCAGGAGATAAAGGTGATCAGGTGGGCTTTTTATTTTTAAGTTTTATCTTTGATATCATTTTCTAAAATGTATTGGTTCTTTCACGGTGGCCTTGTATGAGACATTTTGCTTTTATATGTCTTGGACAAAGGGACTGAGAGGATCCAGCGGATTAAAGGGAGTTACCGGTATCGATGGTGAGGAGGTAGATTATAGCTTATAAATCTTGATTTTGTTATCAATATGAAATTCACTTTTAATTAATATTAATATGTATAATGCAAAAATATTTGCTATGAATCTCTTAAATACTCGGTTGAAGAACCATCCATAGTTACCTTTTAAAAGTTTGGATTAGTAATCAATTATGATTATTCAGCACAGCTACATTAAATTGATAACAACTGTTTTCTTCATTGTTACTATTAAAAAACATTTCTTGAGCACAAGATTAGCATTTTAGAAAGTTTTCTGAAGAGTCATGTGACACTGAAGATGGGAGTCATGGCTGCTGAAAATTCAGATAGAAAATTCAAATAGAAAACAGTTATTTGTAGTTGTAATAATATTTCACAATATTTTTTTACTGTATATTTAAGCAAATAAATGCAGGAGGCTGCTTTCAAAATTATAAAAAAAGATTTCAGACTTCAGATTTTTAGCAGCAGAGAAATTGTATGAAATAAAATGGGTAATCGTTTTTTTAGGGCTCAGTGGGTGAAACTGGACCGATCGGACCAGCAGGAAGCAAAGGCTTGTCTGTGAGTTCAAATCCTCTGATGCTATGTTTGCCCTCTCCATTTTATACATGTACGTTGTGTTATGGTGTTTTATGTAAATGATACACAGGACAGAACTGTCGGTTGTAGGGTGAGAAGGGAGATAAAGGATCTTTTGGTGATTGTGGCTCAAAGGGAATCCAAGGAGAGAGTGGAAATCGAGGACCATCTGGATTAAAAGGACAACAAGGACGGGAAGTGAGAATACTGATATGATTTTTTTTTTTTTTTTAAGTACAAATGTAATTAACAAAATGATGTTGCATGTTTGTTTTTGTCAGGGGTTGAGTGGTTCTCCAGGGCAGAAGGGAGATCCCGGATCCAATGGTAAAAAAGTGAGTTACCCTTTCAGTCGAATCACTTCGACGTTACATATGGGATCTCGCATGAGAGACCGTTCGTCTTCGAGTCTTTG
>JAUCMU010000967.1:0-10063 GCA_032275025.1 Enteromius treurensis | reverse complement strand
GTTACACATTTGTACTTACACACACCATTCTGAGGGTTGTTACATGTGTGTAGTTACAGAAATATTACAGCTGTAGAGACTATATACCGGTGTGTACTTACACTGTCGTTACATACTACATCACATCTAGTTACTATGGAAGTACACATGTATTAGGGACACTTAATATAAAGTCAGACCTAAAAGGGCTTGATGTAGGATTTGTTTATACCAATTACTTTTTTAATATTTTCTGTCCCTATTTAATTTATCTTTATTTTTGTTCTAGTCATGGAGAACATGACATGCAGTGTTTCTGCTGTTTTAAGTAGTATCTGTCTGTTCGGGATATTTATTCCAGTGTTAATATTGAACTGGTTAGTCTTAATAATGTTTGTAAAGGTCAGGGATGACACCATCTTGGTTGTTTTGGTGTGCTCACTGTGCATATATTAGCATTTTGAGGGGTCCTTGGGGACTGCGTGGGGAAACACTTCAATAGATGCTGCTTCTTTGTGTGGGCCTTGTGTACAGAACTAATGATTCTGATGCTTTTGTTTTTGTGATGACAAACATAATGCACATTCCCTGTTTTACATGATTTATATGATGCTGAAAAACTGGCCTCCAAACTCCAAAAGTATTTAAAAAAGACTGACTGTATGAAATGTAAATCCATATAGGACTGCATGATAAACGATGTCTTATTGAGGTTGCGATAAAATGTTTCGATTATGATAATAAGCTCTGGACATTTTTACTCGATATGGATTAATCTAACATTAGCAATAAACAGCCAGTCAGTGCCTGTTGCTAATGAGTCTTTATGTACGTCAATTTCATCTGATGGACAACCTCAAACTCACGTGACAGCCTAAGTGATTTCAGCATCATATGAGATGTGAACACATGAACTTCGTGTCCAGAGCTGCTCTGAGAGTCCCGCTCCTGGTTTTCATCTCAAATATCTTAAATTGTGTTCTGAAGATAAATGAAGCTTTTCCAGGTTTGTTTTTTTTGGATTATGTCTTTGAGGTGATAAAAAAAATCAACGCTCTCTTTTTAGAGACAACTTCTTTATTTATCATGCACTTTTTTGATTAACAACTTTGCAGACTGTTTTCATTTAAGGAAAGCTATGTTATAAACTGCAAAAGATATACGTTTCAAAAACTCATATGACCTGCTCTTGAAATATTACATTTTGATGTTATATTATATAATGGAAACAAATCTGCCTTTAACTCTACCTTTTGGAAAGTTTGCTTTTCATACCGTCTCTACCTCCAAGAGCAGTTAAAAGAAGATATCCTTGGATTTAATTCATTCTACATTTCTCCAGCACCACTGCCACCTTTTAAACGAGGGTGGGCTAATACATTAGTCTGAGATAACATTTTTGGACTGTGTTTGGGGGCATTACCGTCTGTTCCAAAAGTCTTGGCTCTCGCTTATCAATTAGCCTCTAAACTTGATGCATTAATGAACTCTTTAGCCCATGAAGGTCTGTTAATATGATGGCTTAATGAGAGCTCTCATTCCAAACTGCTTTCCAAGGGCTGGAAGGTTAAAACTGCTTCTCTCGTGTGGCCTATTTCTTGGTGCTTTAAGTGTGGTAGATAAAGTTTTTAGGTCTTGTTAGATGTCTGCGGTGCTCTGCCAAGACTTGGGCACTTTTCCGTGGTTCCACAAGATAAAAATTTGGCTGCAACTCGGACAGGCTTCAAAGACTCCATATGTAAGGGCTGTAAGCTAAAATAATTAAATAGTGATTTTTGGATGTAGTATCCATTGGTAACATTTTGTTTTTATTAGTTTTAAACCAAGAACTTTGAACAAAGGTTTTACTCCGTGTATTAATCTTTACCTTTTACCACCTGAGGCTTGCATTGGAAGAGGGTTCTGAGCCCTATCTAGGGATCAGAATGTAATTATCTTTTTTTTTTTTTTTTTTTTTTGCACATTTTCTGTTTTTTTTTTTCAGCTGCGTTTAAAGTTTTGTCATTTAGCCAAAAAGAAACCGTTTGGAATTCACTCAGTCTGAAGTCAGCTGGGAAGCGGATTGTTTAGCAGCATTCTCAAAACATGTCATGTGACCTTTAGATGTTGGCAAGCCTCAATTGCTATGTCAGATGCCTGTTCAGTTTTAATATTTATTTTTCAGTGGAAGGACAGATTTTTGTGCTGCACATATTCATTGAGGGTTTTCACCTGGTTTATAATGTTAATTATTTAGAATGATAATGACTGGTTAATTATTTAATTGGTTTGACCACTTAATGACATTATAGAGCTTAGCGGAATTAATTTTAGCGCTAATTCACGTAATGCTTCTCCTGCAATTACTGATCGCAGCGTTATGAACCTTTATCACTTGGCTCATCAAGCGACATTCACTCTGACAGCTATTTGCAGGGACAAAGTAACCTGAAGTCAGTCATTTTCAGTGAGAGCTGGCAATATTACGTGACATGAGTGACAGCTACCAATGTGGATGTGTTAAAGTTTAACTTTATGCAAATATGAGTAACACACCGTGGTGAATACCAATAAAAGTGGAGCGCATGTGATCTCCCTTGAGTGAAATATTATACTGGCAAGGAGGAGAGGTTAACGGTAACTGGGAGTTCTGTATGATTTAATACGATAAGATCTGAAATGGTCTGCATCATATTATCATGCATTTTTTTTTCGCCACAGTTTCTGTAGTAGAATCAGAGGCACCACTAAGAAATCTTTAAGTCTGAGAGACGATAGATGGATGGATTTGTTATTGTTCCACTCTACCTTTTCTTTCTCTCTGTACAGGTCTTCTGTCACGCAGTTGTTCCACCTCCTCTTCCTCTTTGGACTCCAGACGACCACCACGGCCACTCCCACGGCAAAGACTACCGCTGAGGCCTTGGCAGGAACGGACCATTCCTAGCACCAGATCTACTCCTCCTTCCTCCCGTTCCCTCACCACAACGCCACACTCTGGTATGTCCTTGTTTCAAGTTCTCTAGTTTTTACTATCTACAGGAAACAGTTGTGTTAATATCAATTAACATTAACACAAAATAAACCCTGAGAGATCAGATTCTTAACACAGTCTTGCATCACTCACAAGGGCAAAGACTAATCCCATAGCAAATATGTGAACATAAATTAGATGATTATCTCAAAAAAAAAATAATAACAATAATAATGCATTATCCCTTTGCAGTGTCTTGTTCTGCTGTACCCTATTCACAGCACTTACAGATAAACCATGAGAAGGTTAATGTTGCACCCTCCTTGCATTTCTACAAAATTCGCATTAGCCACAGTAGTTTCTTTCTTTCTTTCTTTTTTTTGTCAGCACTCTTTCAGATTTTTAAAGACATTTTCTTCACTTAAAAACTGTAATTAATAATAATTAGGGATGCACCGAGACCGGTAAGTATCAAGTTTGTAGTTCGGTCGGATATGTCAAAAACTAGTGAGAAAACCAATGGAAAGTTACTTAACAGGAGAGAGAGTGCGCACTTCTGCTGTGTGATCTTTATTCACATTTACTCACTTAGCACACTCATTTATATTAAAACTAAATCATGAATATATATTAAAAAAAAATTACATGGCCATTCGCTATTAACATCATTTATTTCCAATCTTAAGCATACACTGCTTTTTGACAAAAGCCTGTGTGAAATGTGCATATTTATTTACTTACTTGCTTACTGCCATGAAGAAATACTTAGCAGAACTTTCTATAACTTTTCTAAGTATTTGTAACCTTTTCCAAGTAACCTTTCAACATATCTGGTCACTTGAAACATTCAATTCATGAAACTTTTACCATTTTAATGTATATGATGACACATTAACCGATGCAACTCCCCCAACTTTCTTCTGCATTTTGAATGTAATATGCTTAACATTTTTAGATGGATATTAATTCATATAGTGGTAATTTACTATGGTTGATGTTTTGTGATCATTTCTGTGTAGGTTTCCATAGTATGATTTTGATTGTACAGTGTATCTGTAAGAAATTATGAGATGTTTTGATCACTTATTATTATTATGTTTTTAATTATTACATTGATTACATCTTTTCATCAGTAATGGCTCGCAGCAGGACCCCTTCAGCCAGCAGCACAGCACAAGAGAGTCTAGAGGTGCATTTGGGGGAGCGTGTATTGGTGGTGGGACAAAGGACAGGAGTTGTTCGATATTACGGCAAGACCAGTTTTGCTCCAGGTATGACACTATTGCCTTTCTAACAACCTCCTGCAGTGTACGATATCTGTGGAAAGTGCATTACAGGTCAGGATTAATTGCACATTTAGAGAAATCCGATGGCTACTACTTTGCCAATGTACTTGAATCGCTCTCCTTCATGCAACCTCTGAATGAATTAAAGCCATATTTCAGTAGCAGCATAAATGTTCCAAGACCTCTAAAATCACACAATGGAGAGAGAAACATTTTATAAATGAGTAAAAGGCCAGCCGCGCAGAATCGCCTAATGCTCACTTTACCTGTCATTCTGCTGGGACTTTATGTCTGAAGTCTTTAAGTTGAATGCAGCAGTTTTCAAACGTACTGTATAAAGGTTATTCACTTAATGGGACTGGGGTTCAGGTGAACTCAGCAGTTTGTTCAGCACTGTGTGAAGTTATTTGCTGTATTTATGGCATTATAAAGTACACTAGATGTTTCTCAGGATTTTAGGGACACTCGCTTACTTGTGTTTCAGGCTTTTATTGTGCCAGATTATCCAGATGAAAACTTGAGGGATGTCATTAAGTGAGAGGTGTAAATTATTCAATTATAACATTTTCATTGTAAATAGTATGAAATAAATAAGGAAAATAATAAATGCTCGGGATACATTTTTTCTCAATTTTGCTTATTGCAAACTTTTGAACGGCATATTCTGTGCGGATTATTGGAGTCAGGAGTTATCTGAAATATTTAAGATGTTTCAAGGTTTCAACAAACAGAGAAGAAACTGGATTTAATATTGTTTATGATTGATTGTGGATGAACCATATAGTCAGGATTCAGGTGCAGTTGCGCTTCATTGGTACATTATCAATTTATGGTAACTGTGGAGTAAAACTCATTGCTTTTAATACGTGAAGCTGAGCGATTCTTCTTGGAAAGTTCAATTTTCATCGTTGATTTGTATCTTATTGAGTATTTTATGTGCCATTGTGCACATGAGCTGACACATAACTGTATTAACTGCAGCGGCTTGTGTTTTTTTATATGTAAATACAATTTATCCGCACATTTTTTGTACATTTGATTTAATAAAATGCGAATGAATAATTGTGCCTGAATGCTGGTGGTTTGTCGTTTGTCAGATTAACTGAACATTTGGCATAAAAAGCTTAAACACGCTCGTTCCTGTCCGCTAATTAATGACCGCTGAGTGCTGTTGAACTCAGCTCTGAGATTTGTGCGGAGAGCACTTCCATGTATCAGGCAGCTCAGCCATTTCATCAAATCAAAAGCTAAACAACAAAGAGATGTCTGGGATCATTTATTTTGGCTGGTATATTGGCTAGGTGTGGACAAAAGAGGGACAGTGTATAATAAAACACAATACATCATCCACATTCTGTAAGTGCATTTCATGCTATTGTCATGTTCAACAAATATGCCTTGGTAAAAGCTTTGTATGCTTTTAAGTTCTTCAAGTTTTTGTTACATGTGAAGGCTTTGGAAATGTCTTGGACACGTCCTGCTTTACACTGCAAACCAGTATCATTATTACCACATTATATTATCACAAATCAGTTACATTTCTGACATACGTAAGCCCTTCCGTCCCCTTCTAAGTGTTAACACCATTACGCTTCTATAATGAAACACATGTTTAATGGCTTTTTTAAACTGAGTTCTGGTTTGCCAAGGGTCGATAGTCACTTATGAAGGCATTGGACTTGTTGAATAAGCCTACTGAACAGTGGAAGTAGTTCTCTTAAAGCGTGCTGTTGGAGAAGAACTGAATTTAAGTGCCCTCGTTTGGAAGTAAAGACTCAAGCAGACAGTTATGACTTGCCATTCATGTTTTTTTAGTAAAAGAACATGGATCTTATCTGCCTTATCCTTTTAGTTTTATTGATGGGACGTACTGAAAGCTCTAAGGTGAAATCCATCTTCCTCTCAATGTGCCCTTTTCATCTGCCATTCGTACATTCATAGAATAAAGCTCACCCTGTGCTTTGTGCCTTGTTTACTAAAAAGCAACTGTTTGTCTGTCCTTGCATTACAAAGCATTGCAAAGCTTTTTGGGAGGAATAACTGGATTTACCCAAATCGCAGGATTTGGTCTTCGTTTGTTTAGGCTCGAGCTGTACTGAGATATGACAGATTGGAGATTGTTTACCCAAGTTCAGGTCGGCGAGAAAATCGCTACATTTCTCCAAATGTGTCTCCTTGTACAATGTGTGTGTGTTTGTGTCCCTGACAGGATTTTGGTTGGGGATTGAGTTGGACAAGCCAAGCGGAAAGAATGACGGATCAGTTGGAGGAGTACAATACTTCAGCTGTCCTCCGAAACACGGAGTCTTCGCCCCACCCTCTCGAGTTCAGAGGCAAGTGTGCCGTGGAGAATTTGGCGGCCAATATCACGAGTCTTATTTCTTGTGTCTTGCTGACTTTTACGATGATTATTTCTAGCCGACTGTGTCTTTGATTGTTGGATGGACATTTCGACCTTTCTGTACAGAAGCATTAATAAGATTGTGCATCGACATTTGCAAGTCATTTCGGCATGAGGGAGGTAACGGCCCCTACAGAAAATATCCACCCTGCCCTTGTCCTCAGAAGACATTTCAAATTAGATCCCAAGCTGGGATCTCAGATAAAATAACTGGACATTTTTGGCATAATCACCTTTTTTTCTTTTTTTTCTTTTTTTTGACAAATAACATATCAGCACTATGTAAATTTGCTTTTTTTTGCAAGAAACATAATTTTAATTACAGTTTAGGTTTTGGGCAGTTTTTTTTTACTTACTGTTGTATAATATCACAGTATATTATATAGAATATTATATCATAAATTAGTCAAAGTACTTTCAGCAACTGCATAGAAATTATTTGCAACCACCCAGCCTAGCACTGAGGTGGCGAGTTTGACATGCAGAAGACAGAACATAGTTTATATTTGACTTTAACATTTTATAAATTTAACAGGAAGATATTGGGAAAGGAATTACTTCCTTTTGACTTTCTTTTGATTAAAATCAGGCCTCTTTTTCCTTTTACTCAATTTATTTTTCTTCAGTCAGTCTTTCATTACGGCTCTAATCCTTCCCATCATCAGCAGTCTGCCCTCCATTTGTCCCTCTGTACCTGTGCTGGTTATTCAACAAATGATCAATGTTCATATCTTCTCCATCTGTCATGAATCATATATTCTTAATTCACAACCATTCACCTATGCTATACTCCTCTTTTTCTTTCTCACTGCATTTCTGTAAAGCGGCTGACTGACTGATAAGCACATTGTTCTAGAAGCTTTCTGTCGTTCAGACTTCTTAATTAACCCTCAGGGCAACCACAGCTGAACCATGAGAGATTCAAACTGCTGCCTTTAACGCACTTACTTTTTTTTTTTTTAAATAGATACTATTTACTTTCTTAATGCATGCTTCGGGTCTTAAAGCAATTCTCTGACCTAAAACAAACATTCTCTCATCATTTACTCACTCCAGTTCCATCCAAGCTTTCTTCTGTGGAAAAAAAGGCAACAGTATTTTAGTAAAAGAATCTCAGTGAGCTCATGCAGTAGAGTATATTGGAACCTCTAAAAATGACTCTAGAAGGAGAATTCATATGAATTAGAATTAATATGCTTAGCTCCTCAGTGCATGTCCTTTTCAGCTCTACGATGTACAGTACCTGTATTGTCTCTGTTCATGTTAGTCAACAAAGATTACAGGAATGATATCAAACAACGGTACATTTAAATAGAAGCCTAACTTCTATAGCCCCTGAAAACTCTTTTTATAGTGATTTATGCTATTGTCTATACTGTAATTATTACCTGTAATCCGGCTGTTTTTAATGCTCTTTAGACATTTGTTGGTTAAAACATTCATTTCAAATTGTCATACTTTAAATTGTGGACAGCATACTAGAGTAGTTCCCCATGCTTAAGTAGACCTTAAGGCTCCACATCCTCTTGAAAGAAGCCTCCTCGCTGGGTGCCGGCAGTCAAGTCAGAATGTGGTGCTTACAGTTCTTTCAGGAGAGGAACAGTCTTCAACCATTACTCGTCTGGCACCGTTCTGGTACGGAACAATGATGATTCACGATCCAGTCAGTTCTCAATAGACTTTTTCACTGTGTGAAAGTACATCACATTATGGAAGTAAAATGGGTTTCGAGTGCCATTTTATGTGTACTTCAAAGATGTTCATTTCAGAGATTTTACCTGTCTGTTGGAGAATCATTCTGAGGCTTTTTGTCTGTTCTAATGTGCATATGTTTGTGATTTTGTTCCCGCTACATATTTACATGAAAAATTGTTTATGACAATTTTGACAAGCATTTGTCAAAATAAACCCATGTGACTGTCACTATTTTGAAGTGATAAATTTGTTGTTTGACAGCTAACAGAGTATACGCAAGGGTAAAATAATGTGCCTTGACAGTTTTCTGGCAGAGCGTCAGTTGTAAAAGTGCAGTGGAAGTAGTAATATTGAACAATCGCTTTTTTTTAACTAGCAGGATTCATGGCTCAGTGGACTGTCTGTCAGAGCTGTCCTCGTCTCGGATGAACTATTCCCTCACAGGTGAGCCATTCTGTTGTGTGCTGTCTGATTCCCTCTTCTCTGTCAAAGCTTTTAAGACTGAAGACAGTTTACACGTTCTTTTTCATATGAAACTGTACATTTTTAGATGTTTGGTCACTTTTCAGTGGATGTTTGTGTTTGCTTTAATAAGGAATTCGACGCACTCTCAGCACTTCCTCAGCCATTGCCACACAGAGAGAATCAAGCCGCAAAAGCCAAGCGAGCAGGTAAGAATAATGTTTGTGGATTGCGTCATAATTTTATGATCTCACTTTCAACATTAGTTTTTGCGATAATTGACAACACCAGCGGCAGGATATTTAGGTCTTATTAGACCGTAATCTAAAGAAGCCCCTTAAATAAAGCATTTTTAACTGCCACTTTCTGGTAAATTTTTTAGCTAGTTTTAAATACATCACAGATTAAGCAGAGCTAACATTTTATTTTAACTCTTTCCCCGCCAAAGACGAGTTTTTACGTTGATCACTGTTTTAGGTGGATTACGGTAAGGAACACCCTAGCGCATGTCCTGAACTGTTACTGGACTTCCTTGGTCTACCGGGTTTCATTGTGATGATTGTCATAAATGGAAGGATCAGAGGCAATGTAGATCATAATATACATCTATATATAGATCATGCAGGTAAATCGTTATTTGACCATTTTGATTCTGATCGCGACGAAGGTAGGCTAGTCAGTTACGGAGATGCCTTTACAGACTCAGAAACATCTCTAGTTATGTTGTGGATAAATCAATAACCCAGCCATATGAATATGTGTGGGTGTGTGTGTGTGGAATCTATAAATAAATAGAGTATATGTGTATATATAGGTACGTATGTATGTATGTAGCCTAAATGTGTTTGTGTATGTAAACTTGTGTATATATGTGCGTGTGCATAAACGCTTGTGTGTTTGTGTTTGCTCTGTTTACTGAATGCAATTTTAATAATTCATATAATTATTTACAGGTGAAAGAATATGATATCTCAATGTATTTTGCGTGAAAGTGCCGTAAAAGAGTTTCATAAAAAAAGCTTTTTTCTCAGTTTTTTGTCCAAAATGTTGTATTTTTGATGAATCTGCATTCAAGTGATGAGTTAAGTAATAATCAGCTAAATTAAAATACATAAAATAATGTATACATTAAGTCAGAACTTTGCAACTTACAATGTCATTTTTTTTTAAATGTCAGAATTGTAAGGGAAAAAAGTCAGTTACCTTTATATATATATATATGTGTGTGTGTGTGTGTGTGTGTTTATATATATAGACACACACACACACACACACACACACATATAT
>JAUCMU010000966.1:0-10063 GCA_032275025.1 Enteromius treurensis | reverse complement strand
TCTGTTTTACCTGTCTTTCAATGAATCTAAACAGGAGAAGTCTGTCCGTCTCAGTGTTTCTGTTGAGTCAGAGTTTTATCTGTTGGTCCTGATTTAGTCATTAAGGCTGTTTTTGAACCATTTCTCTAGTTTCTGTTGATAAGTCTGAGTGTCTGTCTGACCGTGTTCAGTCACTGAAATGTCTACCAATCCTGCTTCAATCAATGAACTCTCTTCCAATCCAGTGCCAATCAATGCAGCCAACTCTCCAGTAAAATATGATTCTAAAAATATCTGTCTGTCCATTTCAAACTACTGAACCTTAAGTTGGATTGTCGTCCGGTCCAGTTTCAGTCAATGTCAAAACTGTCTTTCTGTCCCATTCCAGCCAATAAGTCAGATGTTGAACTGTCTCTGTTGCTTCAGTTTCTGTCAATGAGCTTGACTATAAATTTGCTTCAGTCATGGGTTTCTCCACTTCCACACGAACCTCCCTCTGTCCCTCCCCCTGCTCCGCCTCTGCTCCACTGCCCTACTGGACTTTAAATATAGTGTTTTGAGTGTCTGGAAGCCACTCATTTGAGAGGAGGGCTATGTCATGATTTCAGTGTATGTTCCCGTCTTGGTTTTTGTGGACTCTTATATTGAAGTGTTTGTTTCCTGTTGTTTCTGTGTTCCATTGTTCCTTTGCCTACCTTTATAGTGTCTATAGTGTCAATGAAGATTGAATGGGAAAAGATATGGAGTCACGTTCACTTGTTTAGTTATTTGTGCAGTGCACATCGAGCTGGCCTCGTCATTAGAGACAGATTTGTGCATAAATGTAATCTGGCGCTTCATAGCACACAGAGGAGAAGTGAAGGAAATTTGTTATTAGCCCGGTTCTGTCAACACTGCACTGGCTCCCTATCCAACATCGTAAAGATTTTAAAATCTTGTTAATTACTTATAAAGCCCTGAATGGCTTAGCTCCTCAGTACTTGTCACGCCCAGAGACCACATACAAGAGAGAATTCAGATGAAGTGAGTTTATTAAAGTGCACCAACACAGGACTGACTTCTTTGTCAGAAAACTTCAGTGTGGAGGTATTCTCAGCAGGTGGATATCTCAGGTGAGTTAACAGATTGAACATCGGAGAACCAGCAGTTCAAACAGGTGAGTGTCGGGTAAGTATAATACTCAGTCTTTTTGCAGGAGTTGTTTCAGTCTTTAAGGTTACAGTGTAACAATCGACCCAGGACCAGATCCAGCAGAAGCAGGTGAGATTGAGCGTCTAACCTTGAGCTCAGCCAACAACTGTTGTGCTGAGCGGTCTTTTGAGCAGCACTGCTGATCCCCACCAGGTGTTAATAATCAGGAGATAACGAGCGAGTCACTGGTGTTGCTGCAGCGGCTGATTCTGGATCAGGTGAGTGACTATGAGGTTGCGTGGTTGTTTCTGGATCAGGTGAGTTTGAAAGTGTGACATTACCCCCTCCTCCACGAGCGGCTCCTGACGCTCGCACCCGACGGCGAGGGCGGCCACGTCCTCTAGGGGCTGGACGGTTAGGATGTGCTAGATGAAATTCAGCAGTTACGGATGGATCGAGTATGTCATCTCTATTAACCCAGCACCTCTCCTCAGGACCATAGTCTTCCCAGTCGATTAAATACTGGAGCCGCCCATTCCGCCGTCGGGAGTCGAGGATTGTCCGGACCCTGTAGATGTCTTCGGTGGTCTCGACCTCGGGCGGAGGAGGGGGTTCCGGGTGGTCTGCGGAGGGAGGAAACATTGGTTCAACATGACGTTTTAAAAGAGACACATGGAAGGTAGGAGCAATTTTGTACTGGGGTGGTAATCTTAGTTCATATGTGACTTCGTTAATTCGTCTGAGAATGGGAAATGGTCCAATGAACTTGGGGCTTAGTTTCCGACACGGAGTGCGAAGTCTGATGTCTCGGGTAGACAACCACACCAATTCCCCGGGTTGGTATTCTGGCGTTGGGGATCGACGGGCATCTGCCCATCTGGTGTGCCTTCTTACGGCTCTCTGTAGATGTACGTGTGCGGAATCCCAAACTCTCTCACTCTCACGAAACCAGAAGTCCACTGCCGGGACTGAGGAGGGCTCATCATTCCAGGGAAACAGAGGCGGTTGATATCCTAAAACACATTGAAAAGGGGTGAGACCTGTGGTTTCTTGGCGAAGTGAATTTTGGGCATACTCAGCCCACGGCAGGTACTGGCTCCAAGTGTCCTGGTATTTATGACAATAGGTACGTAGGTAACGGGAAATCTCCTGGATTTTGCGCTCTGTCTGGCCGTTTGTTTGAGGATGGTATCCTGATGACAGACTGATGGAAACCCCTAACAGACGGAAGAACTCTCTCCATACCCGTGAGGTGAATTGGGTACCCCTGTCGGATACTATGTCCTCCGGTATCCCGAAGTGCCTGAAAATGTGGGAGAAAAGCAGTTGAGCGGTATTCATAGCAGTGGGCAACCCAGTCAGGGGTATCAATTTGCAAGACTTGGAAAAACGATCTACTACTACGAGAATAGTGGTGTAACCATCAGAATTAGGAAGGTCTGTGGCAAAGTCAATTCCTATGTGAGACCATGGTCTTTCAGGTATTGCCAACGGAACCAGTTTACCCTCTGGAAGTCGGTGTGGTGTAGTGGTTACGGCACAGACAGAGCATCCCTTCACATACCGGTAAGTGTCTTGTTTCATTTCAGGCCACCAATAACGGTTCATTAAGAGAGCTAGAGTTCGTTTACCACCTGGATGTCCGGACCCCAAAGAGGTATGTACTGAGTCTAGAACGGCTTGTCTCATTGTAACTGGTACATATAGGTGATTCTCAGGTCCTCCGGGTGGAGCTGGTTCCTGAACCTGGGCTTGCCGGATCTGGGTATCGAGAGACCATTGAATAGGTGCAATGAATGTATCATGTGGTAATATTGTACCTGGGTTCTCAGGAATGGGATCCGGCTGATGGAGACGGGAGAGAGCATCCGCCTTGGTGTTCTTGGTTCCGGGTCTGTAAGAGATCTTAAAGTGAAAGCGAGTGAAAAACAGAGCCCACCTGGCTTGTCGTGGATTGAGTCGACGGGCCTCTCGAAGGTATTGAAGGTTTTTATGGTCGGTTATGACTGTGAAGGGATGTTGGGCTCCCTCCAACCAATGTCGCCACTCCTCCAGAGCGAGTTTGATGGCCAGGAGTTCTCTATTGCCTATATCATAGTTCTGTTCCGCACTGGAGAGTTTTTTGGAATAATAAGCACACGGATGTAAGGCAGGTGGTTCTCCATGCCACTGGGACAAGGTAGCACCCACACCCGTAGTAGCTGCATCCACTTCTACAATAAATGGTAAATCTGGATTTGGGTGAGTGAGAATGGGTGCAGTGCAAAAGGCGGTTTTAAGAGTGGCAAAAGCATCTTGTGCGGCTGGGGTCCAGGCAATGGCTTTCTTGGCTCCTCTTAGTAAGGAGGTGAGGACTGAGGAAATCTGGCTGTAATTCTTAATGAAACGGCGATAGAAATTGGCAAACCCTAGGAAACGTTGGAGTTCTTTGACTGAGGTTGGTATGGGCCACTCCTGGACAGCCGTAACCTTTTTTGGGTCCATTTAGATTCCTTCGGGTGTTATAAAGTAGCCAAGGAAGTGGACTCGTTCAAGGTGGAACTCACACTTCTCTCCTTTGAGGTACAGATGGAAATTTCGGAGCCGTTGGAGAACCTGCTTGACATGACTAACATGGGTGGTAAAGTCCTTTGAGTAAATTAGTATGTCATCTATATATATGACTACGAACTGGTGGAGCATGTCTCTAAAAACCTCGTTCATAAAGTTTTGAAAGATGGAGGGTGAGTTGGCCAGGCCATACGGCATCACGCAATACTCGTAGTGGCCACTAGGGGTGACAAACGCAGTTTTCCACTCATCACCGCTTCTTACCCGGATCAGATTATATGCGCTTCGCAGATCTAATTTGCTGAATACGCGTGCTTGTCTTAATTCTTCCAGGGTTGATGGAATGAGTGGTAATGGGTAGGCGAACTTGACTGTTTGGGAGTTTAGAGTTCTGTAGTCAATACAGGGTCGCAACCCTCCGTCCTTCTTGGCGACAAAGAAAAAACTAGAGGCTGCGGGTGACGTTGACGGACGAATGAAACCTTGGGCCAATGCTTCATTGATATATTCCTCCATCGCCTGTCGTTCAGGAAGTGAGAGTGGGTATACTTTCCCCTTAGGCAATGTGGCTTGGGGTACCAGATCGATAGCGCAATCCCAACGTCTATGTGGAGGCAGGTGAGTGGCGGCTGTCTTGCTGAACACATCAGTAAATTCCTCATATTCTGATGGGATTATGAATTCACTGTGAGTTTCGGGACTCTCCACTGTGGTCGAGAGACAGGGTATCTCGGGTATCTGGGGAAGTGAACGCAGACAGTTTTCAAAGCAATATGCACTCCATTGTAACACTTCACCTGTTCTCCACAGAGTCAGAGGATTGTGTTGTTCTAGCCACGGACGTCCCAACAAGATGTCAACTGAAGCCTCCGGTAAAACGAATAAACTGATTAATTCCTGGTGAAAACAACCAATTTTGAGAGTGAGCTGGTTAGTACAACAAGTAACTGGTCGGACATCCAGGGGTTTTCCTTGTATAGTTATAATGCGATATGGAACTGGGCTCTTTAAGAGGGGAATCTTGAGGTTTTCGGCACACCTAGAGGAAATGAAATTTCCAGCCGCTCCTGAGTCCACTAATACCTTTACTATATAATAGTATATAATTTTTTTTTTTTTTTTTTTTTTTTAAGGAATGTATTTGTACTTTTAGGCAAGGCTATATGACAAACTTTCTAGTTAGACTGGTCATCATAGATCTTTTAGGCATTATATGTTTTAATTGATTTTGCATGAGGGTTTTGTGAATAAAAGCATCACCACTGCAGAATCCTTCAGAAGAGAGGACAGAGACATGTCGATGGCTATCTAAAAGAGCAGCAGACTGTCATCTTTCAGGCTGTCTGACCTCTCAACCAGGTGCTAATACATCTCTCTCTTCCCTTTTCTCTCTAACACTCATTGCACTCCAGCGTTTGAAGTGGATGGTCTGAATCTCTGTAATTCTCTCCAATCCTTTAGCAGAGCCATATCATACCCGACAAGTAGAAGAAAACAGAGAGATGTCAATAAAAAGAGATGCAATATTAGTCTGGACTCATTTGATTCTCGTAATTGATCCATGGCCATGCATCACAATGTCTCTTTATCGTCTGTCCTGATGATTTCACATTTCTTACAGAGACTTTAAATGCACAGGTTTGTTCCATATTACAGTTCATATAATGTTTGTTTTTACTGAGGCTGTTGAATTATTTATTCATAAATTATAGTGGAGCGCAGGGTAACACCTTTTGACTTCCTCAGTTGGCATAAATCCATGTTAGGTTCAAAGTATAATTTTTTATACACATACAGTACTGTATGTGTCACGTTTTGGGGTCGGGGCTGCTGAGAACATCTGCTGCGATCCCGCTTCTTCAGCGGACAGAGACAAGGCATACTGAACTCGATGCAAAGTATTTACTAATAAAGTGCAAATTACAAACTGAACGAACACGCAAGGATCAACGCAAACAAACATTCAAAGAGCAGGGCAGACGAGCACGGTGACATTCACAAAGACAGATACAGAGGACTGAAATTAACCTGGATAAATACACAAACTAATCACAGAAAACTCACAGCACCTGGGGAGACAATTAGACACTATGAACCTGGGCGGGGTTACACATGACAGGAGCACATGAGGGTAACAAGCATGAAAATAAAACACACAGCACATGGACTTGACATGAAAACATACACAATAGTCACAAGGAGCGCCTGGGGGCGTGACAGTATGCTTTGGGTGATCGCAATACACAGCTATGCAGAACAGTTCAAAACAATGTGGGCAAGAGAGGAAGAAACGCATTCAGACCTTCAGAAAAACACCGACATACACTCCCCTCCCTCCACACACAGCTCTAGAACACAAAAACATAAACAATTTTTTTTAAATAACAATTTCTGAACTGATTATTGATCATAATTCACCTGTTTATTGAAACTCAGCTAAAAAATAAAAGTAAATTATACTCATAAGAGCAAATGACATTGTTAAAGTCAGTGTTGAAATGATTCTTTATATGAAGTCAGAAGTCTTTTTTACATTTTAATGAAAAGTCTGTAACATACTTTGGTTAAAACTGCTCAATGGTAGTGTAAAAAAATATTCTTTACGCTGTAAAAATTTGCTCTCTTTTCATCAAGCCATTCTAGTTCCTGTTTCTTTAAATGCTACTGAACTCTGCTCTTCTCCGTGGAGTGTCTATCTACTTCAGCCAAAAAACTGGCTAACTAGCAAATATTCATAAAACACGTATGCTTCTTATGTATACAGTAAATGAAGCACCAATGATTTGCTTGGACATAGATGCGTTAAGGTAGATGCATACGGTAAATGAAGGAAACATTAACCCTCAGTGTCTTCAGCAGCTCAGATGTCAGGAGTAAATGTTACATCTAACCACAAAATGCTTCAATCGGTTGATGTGAATTTTGTTTCTGATGACCCCTTTAAAAACGGTTTATTTTGCAAGTAAACTGAAACATAAGTACACCAACAGGATTATGGTGGTTTGCTCATCACACAAAACTATCAAAAGGCTTTAGGAATTTTAGGAATAGCTTCTATAATTTTTTTGTTGTTTCAATAGTATTTTTTGTCCCTTCATTGTAAGGTAAACAGCATTCTGCGTAAGATATTTTGTGTTTAAGGGAAAAGCAATGATTGCAAGGGTGAGCAAATCAAGACAAAATGTTCATTTCTGGGGGCAAACTGTTTCTACAATTGAGTTGAACTCATTCCAGAGTGTGGACACAATAGTAAACAGCCTTGATATCTCTTTATGAGAGATGCGTCATTAAAAAGAGGACCGTTTTCTTTGTAGCCCTTATTAAAACAGCCTTGCTTTACAAGAGTCTGTGCAAAAAGCACTTTACTTATGTTAAACAGAAACCACCTAAGTCATTAAATATGGATTCTTACTCAAATGCATTGCTCTACATTCTCTGGAAACCCTTGAGTTACTAACTTAAAGGTGAAGTGTGCGATTTCGTGGTGCCACCTTGAATGAGAATCTCAAAAACAATGATTGTTTTCAACCAGGTGTCCCAACAAGAACACAGTGTGCCATTCATTCAAGTGCTTTTGGTAAGTCGGATGATTGAGTCAAGGCCACTGCTTTTTATATATGTTTTAAAACTGGGATGATGGTTTAAGCTAGTCTTTTTGCTGGTTTATACTAGTCCTTTGCCAGAACGTAATCAGCATAAACCAGCATCCCAGTTTCAAAATACTTAACCAGCATATGCTGTTTTTTATGTTTTGTTTCTTTTTCCAGCAGGGTTGTATAGAGTACATTTGGGTATAATGGTAGCTGGACCTATTACATTCTGTCCAATGAGGATATTTAGGCAATGAATAAGCCACTGGTTGTCTATTGCGTAGTTTGGCTTAAACCGTGCCTTTAGGAGTACTCACAGCTCCACTCCAAAGGTAGAAGAAAGCATCTGCAATATTTGTTATTGACTGGCTGGTTCAATACACAACTATTAACCTCTGTCAGACTGATTAAACAACTGAAGATGAAGAGTGAAGATGTCTGGACTGAGACCGAGCGAGAAAGAGAGAGAGAGCTGCTACCTCAGACGACTCGCTCAACTACTCTCTCACCACCATTCCTTTGCTTTTCAGTCATCTATTCATCTGCTACCCCTCCCTCTACCTCTCGTTCGCTCCTGGACTATGTTTGATTCATGCTAGAGATGATTCACACTCCACCATATCCGGCATGAGGGAACCCTCACTCTCCATCCATAATTCAGTTCCCCCTCTCTCTCTCTTTCCCTGTGTGTGTATGTGTGTGTTTGCGCTCACATCTCCATCCTCTCGCACACTGCCTGTGTCTTGTGCAGCTGTCGATGCATGGGGCAGAAGATTGCGCTGTATAGAAGACGGGGATCTATGAAAGCACACAGGTAAGAAAGAAATCCATTGCTTTCTCTGCAAAGTTCACCATTTTGGAAAATAAATGAATATTGATGGAATGGGATGTGAATTATGGACGTTTGAAGTTAGTGGGAAATACAGATAGAAAGGTATGAGAGGGAATGAGATCGGGGCTGTGGAGTGATTGAAAGTAAAAAAAAGAGAGATCGTGTGGGTAATTTGATGTTAAGGGATGGGTGGCGCTCGATGTTGTCTCTCATGTGATGCATCGTGCAATTAAAGCCGCTCTCTGGGAAAGTTATATCGCTGCTCTTTAGTTTATGTGTGTGTGTGGCTGCTTGTTGCCATATGACTCTGTTTATACATCCTCAAACACCAGCTAAGGCACTCATACTATATTCATGGGCTGTTGCGCCTTGTTCAGCTGAAGAGTGTGTGTTTGTTGATGAGAACAGCTCAATAATGCAGTTACTTTGTTAATGTAACACATTTGCTGTTGGACTTTTTTGAGACTAACACAAACATGAAATGATGCATAATAGGATGACAAATGGATGTCAAATGTGTGTTGATGTTGTACACTGCTCAAACAAATAAAGGGAACACTAAAATAATATTACTAAAATAATGAATGAATGAAATATTCTTATTAAATACTTTGTTATTTACATACAGTAGCTGAATGTGCTGACAACACAATCACACAAAAATTATTAATGGAAATCAAATTTATTAACCCATGGAGGTCTGGATTTGGAGTCACACTCAAAATTGAAGTTGAAAACACACAAACACAAATCCTGGACATTCTGTGGTGCAATGTGGGATTGGTGGATGGAGCGAGACATGATGTCCCTGAATTGGATTCAGGTCTGGGGAGCGGGCGGGCCAGTCCATTGCATCAATGTCTTTGTCTTGTAGAAACCACTCCAGCCACATGAGGTCTAGTATTGTCTTGCAATAGGAGGAACCCAAGGCCAACTGAACCAGCATATGGTCTCACAAGGGGTCTGAGGACCTCGGTACCTAATGGCAGTCAGGCTACCTCTGGCGAGCACTCCAAAAAACGCCACCCCACACCATTTCTTACCCACTGCCAAACCGGTCATGCTGGAGGATGTTGCAGGCAGCAGAATGTTCTCCACAGCGTCTCCAGACTCTGTCACGTCTGTCACACGTGTTCAGTGTGAACCTGCTTTCATCTGTGAAGAGCACAGGGCGCCAGTGGTGAATTTGCCAATCTTGGCTTTCTCTGGCAAATGCCAAACGTCCTGCACGGTGTAGGGCTGTAAGCACAACCCTCACCTGTGGACGTTGGGCCCTCATACCACCCTCATGGAATCTGTTTCTGACTGTTTGAGCAGACACATGCACATTTTTGGCCTGCTGGAGGGTATTTTGCAGGGCTCTGACAGTGCTCCTCCTGATCCTCCTTGCACATAGGCGGAGGTAGCGGTCCTGCTGCTGGGTTGTTGCCGTCCTACGGCCTCCTCTCCATCTCCTGATTTACTGGCCTGTCTTCTAAATTATTTGAGTTTTGTTGATGGTCTTATGACTCTGTATTCTTGCAACCAGCTGACTCATTTTGTTAGAATTTTGGACACTCCTTATGTTTATTACCATCTTATGATGAATCACATGTTGTTTTCCCCAAATGTAAGTTGCTTTGCATAAAAGCATCTCCAAATGTAAATAACAGAAAGACCTCATTCAATCTTTATATTAACAATGTAACTGAGAACTGAAGTCAGATTTTCATAATTTTGGTAACGAAATAAACTAAAATTGACAAATATTGGCTGATTTTAGATAGTGATCTTAGTTCCCAAAGCAGTTCATTATGGATAACAGCAATATTTTCACATACTGCTCTATACGCTTTTAGCAATAGAGATATTTATTTTTTTCAGCTTGGGTTTACAAGCCAGAGACATACATGTAGCAATGAACCTATATAGCAGGGTTCCTCAAATCTTACCCTGGAGGTCCGATGCACTGCAGAGTTTGGATCTAACCCTAATCAAACAC
>JAUCMU010000965.1:0-10066 GCA_032275025.1 Enteromius treurensis | reverse complement strand
TGAATAATCCCGCCCACTCTAAAGCGGTACTAAACTGCATGGAAACGCAAACCGAGCCGAACTGAGCCGTGCCGTGCCATAACGAGCCGCGCCGAACCGAGTCGTAGCACGCAGTGGAAAAGCGCCATATAATTGAGAATGTCAATAAAATCATAAATCAGCCAAGAGGAAATGCAGAGTCTTTTGTATTCTAGCATTCTCATTTGCAAGTCTATTTGTATAAAAACATCCGCAACGTGAATAAATGTAAATGTTGTTTATCATGACACATTTAGAGAAAAATAACTCAATACAGATCAAGGAACCTGTACGGTGTTTGGAAGCACTCTAATTGGACAAATTACTTAGCGTGAGCACAGCTATAATTGCAGCCCACGAGGAAGCTGGAGGTGTATGACCTCAAATTACTGTAATCAATAATTCACTTTGACTATATACGGCTCAGTCAAGATACATAGCGGACACCAGGACATTTAAATGCTAATTGCTTTGCAGCCAGAGGATCATTATGGATGCCTGATTTATCTAATCTGCCCTCTGAACTCCGCAAAGAGTTTTCTGCTTCTTGACCCTGCTCATACCAGTTTAAATGACCGTACTCGGCTGAAACCGAAGTCTGTTTTCAGCTCTGGATGTAATGAATGAAGTGAACAGCTTGAACTGAACTCAAATAACCTCTTTCTGTAGATTAGGCTAAGCAAAGCTCCGAGCTGACAGCCAAGACAGTCAAGGGCTTCTAGAACTTCTCACTTCACTGTGCTAATTTGAACAAGGCCTTTATTTTTCTATTTGTCAGTAGAGTAAACTGTAGCATGGTTGTTAAACCTCTCCCAGGCCCAATTAGGGGAGCAATGCTAGCATTCATAGCCCAGATCTCGCTTCTGGTCTGGGAGGAAGAGGGGGCTGTGGTGATGCCCCTGGCAGCCCGGTCCTGGCAGCTCCCAGCCCTTGTGGCAGCAATATTAAGTGACTGCTGAAATTCATGGCCTGCGCAACCATTTTATATGTCTAGGTGACAACCGGCTTTCATATGGCGCAGGCGTTCAGCAACACATTAGCAAATTGTGCCGTTTCATTATTCATTAGGGTGCTGTCGTGCGGGAATGCACCGGCCTGGTGTGAAAAACACGAGCGCTCCCTTTACGACGATAACCGGCGGTTCTTGGGTTATCATATATATATTTTTATAATTATCATACATGCAGCTTTTGGAGTTTATAATAATTGAGAGACTACTGGGAGTGTTTGTTCTTTTAATTCAAATGAAATGATGATGAATAAAAAAAGTGAATGATGAAAATGAATGCATTTTTCAACGTATTAAAAAGGTTCACTGACACATTATGTATCAAGCACCCAAATGCAAGCATGGTATGTGCAAAGATTTTGTATTAAATCTTTAACTTCCCTTTAATGAACCTTAAATATAAAGTTGTTGTTTTTTTACCGTGGTGTAGGGTCTAAAATTTTATTACCTACGGTAGAAGAGAGAGCTCAAAGCGCTGCAAACTTCAGAAAACACATGCAAACAGAAAGAAACGACAATACATTAAGAAAACATCTTCATCAGTTTGACAGCACAGGCGCTGCAAACACACGAACATGCTGCAAACACAGAGAGGCGCTGCAAATAGTACGGACCACAACGGAAATGTTTCAGGAGGACCTCAAAAAGTGACGAACCTATCTGAGAGTAACTTTTGCTAACATAGCATTAAAATAATGTTTCACAGTTAAGTGTGTAATTCGTTAGATTAGACTAATAATATCCAAAAGACCATATGATCAGGTTGTTAAAATAAACACAAAAAAAACCTTTTAGTTCAGGGACAACATTTCTGCTCTGACCAAAAGCCACGGAACAATTAATCAAGTCCCAGATGGGTTTGTCACTTTTTGAGGTCCCCCTGAAACATTTCTGTTGTGGTCTGTGCTATTAGCAGCGCGTTTCTGTGTTTGCAGCACCTCTCTGCGTTTGGTTGCATTGTGAGAATGTGCAGTTTGCATGTGTTTTTTTTCTGTTTGCATGTGTTTTCTTAAGTTTGCAGCGCGTTGAGCTCTCTCGACCACCATAATTATGGGTATTGTGGAATAGGGTAACACTTGTTAACTGTTACCTATGACTTTTCCCTCTATAAATTCTTAATTTGCTGCTTATTAATATTTAATAAGGTAGTTATTAAGTTAAGGTATTGGGATTAGGGATATAGAATAAGGTCATGTAGAATAATATATGCTTAGTAAGCACCAATAAATGGCTTATTTTCTAGTAATACGCATGCTAATGAGCAACTAACTGTACAATAAAGTGTTACCCAGTTTTATTTTAATATCCAAAATGGGAAAAAGTATAAAAAAGCAAATATTTAAGATTGTACACTATTTTTCAAAAGACTAATCATGGTAGCAGATGTTCTTGCTTCCATTGATGCTTTGGATGATTCTCAAACTTGTATATTTCTGTCAGCTTGAATGCAATTCTTAATGTATACTGTAAATTTGTGCTGATAATACAAGTTGTATAAATGATGTTTAGTAATAAACTAGAAAAGGTCGCATAACAGAATCATTTTCACTGGCCATATTGAACCCCACTGTATACCTTTGATCTATACTTTATGGTAACTGATGGATTACATTAATAATTCATGGAAAAGATTGAAATTTTGCGCATTAAATTCACAGTTTCTTGTTCTCCTCTCATAACTTAGTAAGATGCCCTGGCATTTTCTTTTCCGTCTTAATGTGCTGCTAAATTGATTCCACCCACACAAACAAGACATTCATAAACATCTGAAATCAGAGATTCAAACTAGGCTGCAGCACATTGTTATCCAAACTATTACGACGTCTGGGTGCAACATGGCTTTGAAATTGTTCTGGAACGTCTTCTACCCACGCTCATCACCTTGGGCTAGACACCGGCTCCGGCATGGCAGAGAGAGGGCAAGCTTGCCCCCTTATGGTCTCTTAATGAAGTAAACTTTTCTATAAGGCCACACTTAAACCTGTAGAAAGCAAGTCTGTCGAACTAGACCACCGCACCCCGTCCAA
Organism: Enteromius treurensis; assembly: GCA_032275025.1. Taxonomy (NCBI): domain Eukaryota; kingdom Metazoa; phylum Chordata; class Actinopteri; order Cypriniformes; family Cyprinidae; genus Enteromius; species Enteromius treurensis. The sequence continues at coordinate 7,012 of JAUCMU010000965.1, read as the reverse complement.
ATGAAAAGAAAATAGCCCTCCCCCGTTAGACAGCAGGCAAGTTCTCTTTTTGGCGGCGCTTGACTAAGTGGACTCTGTAATGAGTCTGGCGGCCTGATTAGAGTGATAGACATGAAGGAATCCGGCAAGTGCTGCCAGAGACCGCCACAGTGAGGAGGAGGGGAGGGGAGACAGGACAGAACGTCTGAGAGAAGTCTGGAGGTAAACATCCCAGAAAAGTCCCAGCAGGAATGTAGACCTTATGCTGGATTGGAGCGCAGGAACTAGGGGCACTAGAAGGAGGGGTTGTAAAGAAGTGAGCTAGAGTACAATGCGTTAACCTTGAAGACATTGCAGACAAATTAAATGTACAATAAAATTGTAGACCATGAAAAAAATTTGCTGGAGATTCTCCACACAAACTATAAATTATAGCTGTTATCAATCAGCACTGATTAGAATCCATCACGCAATCATGTGTAGATGGCTGTGGAGATGCTATTCCTGCAAGAAAAAAAGGCTCAAGTGGTAGTTCTGTAACAATTATAGAAGGTCGATTTTTCAAAGACAGTAATACATGTGATGAACCAATTCCTGGGAGCCCGTTTCTGGAAAGATCAGTCTTTAAAGCTGCTGGATCTTCAGTCACATCATATTGTATGCTTTAAGCACCTTCAGCTAAAAGATTCGACCCTCAGACCAGCACTAACCAAGCACCATGGTAACACGTTTAACCAAGGGCAATAAATTGCTGTATCGGTCTGTAGCATCCAACATCTTTTGTCGGATTTTTCTCTGCAATATGCCCTGAGATTCAAAGTCTGAGAGCACACTGGAAATCTCGGGAGTCTAATACATTTTTTAACTTCTTTCTATGTTTTTGAAGAATTTAAACCAAAAAAGGCAGATGGCAAAATTAATTTGAAATATTTAAGATCCTAAATCATTACTAGGTCAATTATGAAATTGGTAACACTGACATCGAGTTTCAGAAATAAAAAAAAATAAAATAAAAAAAAATGTTGTAGAATTTATTTTAGACTGGAAAATAGAAAATTATATGGGTATTGTGGAAAGAGGTTTTATGAATGGTTTTTATATAATGGATATCTAATATTCTTAGTAGGTTTATAGTTGTTTTTTCTTACCATTTCAATGCAGATCACCACTTTTGCGTCAATTCAGACTTTCCTACGTCAGAATAACAGAGCCTTGCACAATAACACAGGCATCAGAACAAATCCTCCAGCCCTCTCAATTTCATGGCCATCAGTCCTAGAGAGTGACTGACACAACATGGCAACATAATTACACAAAGAGTGCTGCAGACGGCCTTCTAGACTCTGCTTTCAGGTAAATTTCGATTTTAAAGGCTTTACTTTTCACCATAACAAAGGAGCTCTCCACTGACATTTTCCATGCAGTCATGCCTGAGCTGGGAGCAGGGGAAAATTCTGGAATATCTGTGTAACTGTGTTTTCTCCTGCCATGGGGCTATAAAGTTTGACATCTCATCCAGAAGCATTCTGGGAATGAAAAAACGGAACTTGGGTTGTGGACTGGACACAAGCTTTATTTTTTTCTTCTTTTTTTATGTCCACATCACTTCTCAGAAATCCTTCTCTTTGGAAATGGCCCAAGGATTCAAACGCACCGCTTTATCATGCCTCACTTTCATTCGACAAGGTGTAAAAAAAACACCTGGGTGACATGAAATTCTGTCTGTGGTACAAAAACAGACTGGTACACAAACTCCAGTCTCTCATATTTTTGGTCAGAGAACAATTTCAGTGGAACAATTGTTAAGAAATTATAGGAGAGTTAGGAATGTATGAATAATAAAAGATTTTTTTGCAAGACTAGTTGGAAAATCATCTCCAGCTGGACTGTAAATTCCCAGTCAATCTTTATAACGTATGCAGATTATCAATGGGCCTTGAGCCCTATTATTTTGTTAGCCTGTCTGGGGGGAATACAACTAAAAAGTAAGTGCTGTCATTATTTACTCACACTCATTCCAAACCCACAAAGACAAAAGGAGTTTTTTTTATTGTCTCTTTATACGATTCTTGCCATACGGTTACTTTTAAAATCAGAAAAGGCCCATTATACTATCATACATGTGCGTTTGGGAGCAGGGGTGAAATTCTCCTTTAAAGCTCTCATGGGACATATGCATGTTCAAACGCAAAACTCTGCGCATGTTTTGCTTTCAGCTCTGAAGGTCTTCATTTATACTACAATATTCATGCATCCATAAAGTTTGTATGTGATGTTTACTGTCTAACCTACAAGAAAACTCCAGGATAAACATTTCAATCAAAAGTTATTAGTATCATAGTCCATTTCATATTTGTGATGTTTGTCACCGCATTTAGTAATGTTGGAATAATCTCAAAACAGATTTGCATCTATAAATATGAAGAAAAAAAAAGAAAAAAATCTGGTACTGGAATTTGACATTTTGAATATATTTCTGAGACCTCGCTGTGGTTGTCATGAGTGACGAAATGCGACAGTGGCGATGTTCTCTCCTCCTCAGAACCATATTTATCCCAGTTTAATAAAATAAATATATAATAAAATAAAATCCACTGACATATGATTCACTCTTGGTTTATTAAAACACAAAAACTTTTGACGGGGTGTATTACAACCTCAAACTTTCCATATTTTACTTTTTTATGTTTTGGACTGTTTTCATTTGTGAGCTTTAACTTTTCTCCTGATTCGGACTAAATTAATTTTTTTCACTGGAGAAAGCAATATTATGGATAGAAGACGTGCATTTCAACTGGTTTAAAGTTAAAAATGTCTTGAGGGGTTGCAATAATCCATCATTTTTTGCTTTAAAAGACTTAATTGATGGACTGGAGTTGTGCTGATTATTTGTGGATTATTGTGATGAACAGCTAGAGTTGGACTTTTAGACATTCTGACATCCCCCATTCACTGCAGAGGATCCATTGGTGAACAAGTGATGCAATGCTAAATTTCTCCAAACTTGTTTCAATGAGTGAATTTTCTGCAAACTTTCATTTATTGGGTGAACTATTCCTTTAATGTGTGCCCAGACAAAATCTTAACCATTGTGATTACCAAACTCGAGCCTATAGAGACCTTTTGTAAAAACAATCCCAAAACAAATTACACAGATTGGAGTGCACACAAATGATAGCAGTAGTAGGCCTATATTAGTTTGCCAGCACTTGTTTAATGACATCTCCTGAGATCTAAATGAACTCGTTAAGTAGGAGACGCAAGCCAAACTAACCACACTAAAAAATAATCACAATCAATTTTCTTTTCAAGAACAGACCAATTACTGGATGTCTGTTTTACAACTCACAAACAAGCAGAAAATCTCAGCGTATTATGCAATTCAACTATTCTTAAAGTAAATCAGCACAATTTTGCCTTGCATGCTACACTTTTAAAAAGTTACGTAATCTGACATTGAAACACACAATGGATCCAACTTCATTCATTCATCGCTATGGAAACAACGGTGACTGTAGCAGAAAGAAACCTGAACTGATGGGTGCAGCGTCTGTGTGTGTGTCATGTGTCCAACTGAACCATATCAAGTTCCTTCATGGTCCCTGATGACAGATTCCTGTGGTGCTCTGGCTAGCTCAGATAGACATTATTTTCGCATTATGAGCTCGCATCTACTCATACCATCTGCTTTGATGCCTTCACGGCATTTCCACACACCATATTGCTATTCAACATTGTTGATGTGCAATAGGATCCGGTACATCACAATATTACGGATTTAAGTGCGTTATGAACTGCATGTTTTCCTTCCTGAGATAAGCTCACTAATGATTTGTGTTCATATTGAAATTAACTATAAGTTGCATCACAACAAACAGAATTTTTTCACTAGAGCGACTACAGCAGAGTACCGTTTCCAGTATCAAGCAACTTTTGCCATAAAATAGGGATGTTTTGCGCAAAATCGCAGGCTTGCTGGTTTTAATATTTCATTACAAATAGCCCACCGGGCCTTTTTGCACTCATTAGCGCCCCCTATAGCATTTAAAGTAACATTAAGTCAGATTCATTATAGTGAATCAGTTCAATCAAACGATTTGTGTATATAATTTATATAAATATAAACATAATTTAAAATGTTTTTAATAGGTTTAAGATTGGCTTTAAAATAAGTTTTAAAAATTTAATAAAAAAAATCAGTTATATAATTTATAAAAAAAGTTATATAATAAAAAAACATTTACAATTATGAAAATAAAAATTCACCTTTCCATGTGACATATTTTATATCTTTGCAGTAAAAAATATTAAATTAAATCCTTGATTGTTGCTATCACCTTGATTACATGAATTGCGTTGCTTCTAGTTTTATTAGATACATTTATCTATTTGAGGTGAAGGTTTTTAATTTTTAATAATCCTCACATCCCCAGATGGACCCAATTTGTGATAGACGCCTTTTGATCAAAATCATTTTTTTTTTTCATTTTATATATGAATATGTCATCAGTAAACAACTCCAGCTTGTGTTGAAGCATGTGTGTTATCTTTCCCTTCACATCTACAAAACATTAACAAGTTTTAAACAAGGTAAAGTTTGATGCAATCCACCCATAATCCATAACCATCCATTCTGAGAAGCTAGAAATGCACAGATCTCATTGTTATTCATGGCCATGATCATCTGAGTCCGGCACATAAGAACCCTCACAAATGCTTCTTTATCTATCCCCTCTTAACATATACATAAATAAATATATATACACACACAGACAGCTTTCTCAGAACTGCACAGAAGCTGCTTCTTTACTATAGTAAATGTATGCAGATGGAATTCATGTTCTGCACAAGTCCCTAATGTAAGGTTACAAGGCAGTGTGTCCTCAAAGCACTGACTCACTGGTGTAGGATGACAGATGAGTGTTCACTGAATAGAAAGCCACGATCAAACTCCAGGATGAATTCTGGGCAAGCGTACCTCTGTTTTGAATGGTTACACAACTGAACATCTATGAAGAACCTCACGGCAAAAGCGCAGCAGCTGTGAAACTGTCAAAACACTGTATGCGCTACATCAATATCCGCCTACAAAGGTGGATGTGCTAAGATATGTCCTTAAACACAAGAATATGTGCAAGTAAATAAACAAGACATCGCAAGAAACAAGCAACGAAGGGCACATTTATAACCAGGACCAGTATGGAATTTCCTATAGCTGATCTCTTTTTGACAGCGATATGAAGCATCTCTACCACTCACATTAATGTTCCTGAGTTTCTTCTTGCCCCTTTCTATTCGGCTGAGGAGTCTGTGATGTTCTCTAGGTGTTTGCTGGAGAAGGCGGTCATCAACAGATATGGTCTTCCTAAGAGGCACTCTATCCCTCCAAGGCTCTGGGACATGACTCCCCGAATCCACACTCCGAGGGAAGCGCTTGACTTCCAACAGTGATGACGTCTCCCCTCGGTCATGGTCACGGAGTACTGACCCTGAAAGAGAGAAACAGACACCTCAGGTGATAACTGACACCCGAAGAGAAAGAAAACATCGGAGAATGAGGATAGGACCAAAACCTTGCCTCACAAGAAAACGCATTTTTTTAAAAAAGGCATACATACACTTACAAAAATATATTTAGGTCTAGATTTACGAGTTCACGCTTCCTCATTATTGAATAAAGCAAATTTGGCGTGCTGTCCAGGGAGCGAGCCAGGAGAATCGGCAGACTCCGAACCCCAGTGGCTTGAACCCTAAGCGGGGTTTAGTGGTTCGGTGTCCAGCTCAATCTCCGCATACCCCCCAAAGGAAGACGTGGAGCTAGGAGGAGATGGGAAGGTGGCGGTGTACATGACAGCGAGATGCGAAGGAAACTGGTTAATTTATAGTAAGCAGGAGAAATATGATTGCTGATCGCAAACAAGGTAATTGATTAGGTGATCTGGTGCTAGCCATCATTAATTCGTTATTAATTAATCCTCCTGAAACTATGTTATTATCAAAACATACATTTCAACTATTTTAACTGTTTTGTGTATGCATAACTGATAAATATGAATGCCATTAAGTTTAGTTTACATTAAAACTATATCCAAATGGATATCAATTTAATATTCCATTCAAATACATAAATAAACATTTCTTGTATATAGAAAGCAGCAGGACTGAGGAAGAATTTTTCTATAAATGAGAAATAACCTAAATAAGGAAAAAAACTGAATAGAATGTTTTAAAAAGCCCATCCTCTCAATTCTCATTTAAACTGCTCTGATTAAACATCTTCCCACTGCTTCTGGTGAGTCATGACTGTAACAATTTCACCGTAATGAACAAGGTATAAAAAACATAAATGACCAACTACTGTACCACATAAAAGTCAGTTGAATGGCTTAAAAATGTACTTTCACCTCATATAACATTAAAAGTAAATTATATTGAAGATCTAATAGAGCAGTACTTGTAAACTGGTTTATAATGTAAACACACACATGCACCTTATGTTTCTAGGTTTGTATGCGGGTGTTTGGTTTCTATCAGCTGGTGAGCAGCAGTTCTTGCTCTTTTATCAATTGAGCAACACATAGCATGGTTTCGTCTCCTCCACTTACAATTAAAACTGCATGAAGACCTTTTATTGTCTTCCCCTCTGAGACTGTTTTGAAGCGAACATCCTCTGAAGTAGACGTCAAATAAACATTTATGAATTCGCTTTTATAGCTACAATCCTCTATGTGTTGCATCTGTAATGAATTTTACAAAATCTTACACGTTTTGATAACCAAGCTCAAATATATGATGCTAATTAGTGAAAACGATCAACAAAGCACAATAAACGCGGTGAATAAGGATAGTAACTATGGCAGCACTTAGAGATAAGGACGTCACGATCCGATCACATGATCGGAAATCGGGCCCGGTCACGTGATTTCAGACTTGATCGGAATCAGACGTTACCCCCCGATCAGGGCTGCGTTCTCCGATAACGTTGTCTCTTAGCGCGCTACGAAGACTCAAAAGGTACACCTTAACTACAGTT
>JAUCMU010000964.1:0-10073 GCA_032275025.1 Enteromius treurensis | reverse complement strand
ACATGCACGCGTGTGTGCATGGATGTGCGCATTTATTCGTTTTGTATGCGTGCGCGTACGTGAATGTGTGTGTGTGTGTCGTACTTTTTTATGACTAACTTGTGCTTTACTTCCTGCCATCATAATGCGCAGGCAGAGGAGCGCGAGTTTGGTGATGGCCTGGGCCTGTCCATGTCCTGCTCATCCAGCAGGCTGCGAAGCAGGAAGCACCACCAGACGCAAGGGAGCATTGAACTCAGCGGCCGCAACCAGCAGCCGCACATCTCCTCGCTATCTTTCAGGTCGGTAAGCCATGATATGACATCTGAGGACGAGTTTGACCCTGCAGCCGACCAGCATGATGGTGATGATGCGGGCGGCAAGAATGAGCTGGCGCCCAAGAACTAGCTCGCCTCCTTGATCGACGACGGTGGTGTCAAGGAGAGGGTCAGGTGGCCAGCGCCACAATGGGAGCTGCCCTTGTCTTACCCCACCCTCTGCGAGAAGAGTGGTGGGGCAGTGGTAGTGGGTAAATGTAGGATGGAGAGGGCAGCACCCTGCATATGTCCATGGGGTTGATCGACCAGGCATCATGATGGGCTGGTACCTCTTCTGTTTTGACGACGGTAACGCATCGTCATGTGTGGCCGGGTGTGGGTGTTTTTTTTTCTTTTAAGAATCGTTAAACATCGTGCATGCACGAGGAACGACCTGAGTACGACCAAGAGCGACCGAAATTCGGGGAGCCACAAGGGCAAGGTGGTCATGACGACAGGGGGCCAATGAATGGCAGGTGGGCGGGCCGCAAGAAACAGGCCCACCATGACAAGGAACACGCCCCCGGAGGGGGACAATAAAAAGGGAAAACAAGATCCCACTAACGAAATTCTATACAAAACCATCAACGATGGCGCCCACAAAGGGTTAACACTATCACCAACCCTATCAATGCAACGTCAGGCGAACCGGGCGGGAACTGAGCAAATAGTGTGCGGTGTGGTAAGAACGGGGGTGCGCCACGCCCGCAGCGAGGCCAAGAGCGGCCAACGCTTCCGCTCTCCACGCAGCCAGGCTGTCCGACACGGCACGCCGGCCGTGCCGGAGCCAGAGGAGCGGCCCCGCCACGCTATCACTAGCACCCAGGGCAACCCAGAACACCCGGCAGAGCAAAGACAGAACGGGCTCAAGCATAAACCTTATGAGGCACACAAGAGATGCAGGCAAGCGAAGGGCCAAAGGAAAGCGAGCTAGGCGAATGGGGAAGGGGGAGGGACGGGGGATACTAGGGATAAATGAACGACCAAGGGCCCGCCTACGGCCGGACAAGAGCACAGCACATCACGGTGCGCCCACCGAGAGAGAAACACACTAAAATCGAGCGGGGGGCGGTCAGGAATTAGATCCACGGCCCCAATCACAGAATAAACACTACGATGAGAGGAAGCAGCGAGCGCATCAGACCGAATTCGGACTCGCAAATACTGCACTATCTGGGCAACAACGGAAAGTGGTGGCACTGCCCGTCCCTGCTCCCTTCCAACACATCTACTTGACCACAAGAAATACAAAGCTGCTAAGCGTAAAATGTGCCAGAATTGGCCTAGGCCGCCGGGGTGAAACACACGCCGGTCAGCAGCAAGGAAAACCGCAGCAGTGCGCGGTGGCGGGGGTTTTGCCGAAACAATAGCCCACAGGTCGCATACCCATCTAGTGACTTGCTGTGCTATGGGGCAATCTAAAAAAACGTGCGTGAGTGTCTCGGGGGTAAGGCTAGCGGCACACTGGGGGCAGTGGCACAGGCCAGGGCGAAGTCCCGGAGGCCCGTCAGCACCCGACCGGCCCCAGGTAGCAATGCGGGCAGCCACTGGTAAGCTAGCGTGCATGACCCGCCAGGCCAAAAAGCGGTGTTGGCGGGGGGCCGGCACTTTATGCAGCGCCCGCCAAGCCTTCGCCCATGGGGGCACCAAACACGGAAGAGCATCATTGTAGGGAGGAGGGTCAAAGGGTGCTAGCCGTGCCGAGGGCCTCCGACGGCCCCTCTGCCGCTGTCCGGCGGGAGGGCCGACCGCAGTATTCGCGCACATCTCCTGGCGCGCTAACACGCGCTGCATTGGGTGAACCCGACCGGGCCGCGGGAGTCGTGGCCCCGCTGCGTTAGCAGCTGGCACGACCGCGTTCAAACGCCGAGCGCCGCCTGACGCCGGCGCCACTGCCTCTGCCCACCGGCGCTCCCTCTCCGCCAAGTTGTTGCTACCTCCGCTGCCGCTGATGCTGCTGCCGGCGGTCCAATTGCCACCGCTGTCTCTGCTCTCCCCAGCGCTGTTCTCCACATCCGGCCACACCGCTGGTCGCACGGCCTGACCAGGCACATAGCCAACGGCGCTAGCCGCGCCGCCAGCGGCAACGGTGCGGGCGAGGTCTAGCTGTACCAACGCCGCGGTGCGCTGTCGCACAGTGGAGGCGAGCAGTGGCACGGCAGCCAGGCCCCAGGCTGATGCATCGAGGACTGCAGCGGCGCCCCCGCCCCACGGCCCAACTCGATAGAGCTGGAGTGGGACACGCCGCTGCACAGGGGACCCGTCGTTGTGTGCCAGGGGTGTGCCCCCAACCCCCGGGGCGTGCGGGGCTACTGTTGACGCCGCGTCCACGATGAGGCAGGGGCCGCCAGCCGGCCGTGACAGCGGCGGCGGCCATTGCACCTGTCGGGGTTGGAGCAGTGCACCTGTGGGCCCAACAGCATATGCCGTTGCCATGGAGCCGCCGCCCGCCACGTGTACAACCTCCACGCCGTGGCCGCTAGGGGCCGCGGGCCAGTCCCACCACAGGTGCACGTCCTGCGCGGTTGCTGGCGCGCCCGTGAGGGCGCGCCAGGAGGGGGGCAATAGAGCGACTAGCGAACGACCCTCGTGCAGCAATGGTGGAGGAGGAGGGGGCTGGCGAGTGGACATGTTGCAAAGATCGCCCACCGTGTGGACCCCCCCGGCAACGGAAAGGGGGAATGCCGAAGGGGTCAATGGAAGTCCCCCATCCCCCACCACTGTGGGATTGTCAAACAAGGGCTCCGACATGATGTCAAGGGCAGGCAAGGCTGCAGGGGGTGTCAAGCGGTGCGGCCCACAAGCGTGAAAACCCTCCCAATACCCCCCAACCCGGGGCGGCAGGCCGGTCGGACCTCCTGCGGAGAACAAGGAGCGAAGGCCACTGGAGGGAGGTGTTAGGTTGGCAAAGCGCTGCTGGAGCAGCAACTTCCAAGGTAAACGTTCGGGATGGAGCAAGCGTACAATGATACCAGCTTGCAACGAGTCGACAATGCGACGCACACTGGGAACCCCCCTGCCTCCCAACGCCCGTGGCAGGTGCGCCACCTGCGCGCATGGCCCCCCAAACGCATCGTTGCCCTGGACAAACCTCACCACAGAACTATGGAGCGCATTCAGGGTTGCAGGAGGGGGGCGGGTGAAGGTGGCATGGAAAACCAGGGTACTAGCCAAGCATTGACGCGCCACATGCGCGCGCCCGTCATGCGTGAGAGCGCGCGCTGACCAATGATTAATGCGGCTCATGACAACGGAATGCATGGTAGAGAACTTGGCGGCGCGTGCCGATTCCCCCGCCCGCCCCGCCCCCAGCATGATTCCTAGATGCCGAATGGCCTCCGTCCGTGGCGACACACGTGCGCCCGTTCCTGCATGGACAAACCCGTTGCTAGGCCAAGCGGTAGCCTCGCTGCCGAGTAACATAACCTTAGTTTTATCCGGGTGCGCACGGGACCCAGACGCAGCGCACCAAGGCTGCAATGCGCGATCAAACGCAACCTGTAGGTCCGAGAGACTAGCGAGGTGAAGGCTGGTATCGTCAGCATGTTGGTGGGAGGGGGGGGCGGGGGTGCCATCAGGGAGGGTGATGCAGGAAATTGCCCCCTGTCGCTGGAGCTGACGCATTTTGGCGGCGAGGGGTTGGGCCGCTATGACATACAACACAGGCGAGAGAGGGCTTCCCTGCGCGACCCCTGAGCACACCAAAAAATCCCTGGTATGCCACCCGTTAAACCTGCATCGGGCCCGAGTATCCCTGAGCAGCACTTGCACCCACCTAATTGCAACAGGGCCAAAGCCTAGGGCACGCATGCATGACGTCACCCATGGCCTGCTGGTGACGTCGTATGCCTTTTCAAAGTCAACAAAGGCAATGACCCCGGACTGGTGCGTCTCTTCTAGATAGTCTATTTCTTCTAAATGCATCAAGATGTTATCCCCAATCCATCGCCCGGGTAGAAATGCAGTTTGGGTGTGATCTATGACGGTGGCTAGCGGGCGTGCAAAGCGGCGGGCAAGAGCCAGGGCGAGGAGTTTGTAGTCGCAGTTAAGGAGGGTGATAGGGCGGTAGCTTTTGACTGCGGTGCGCGACCCAGCCTTCGGCCCCTTGTATAGAAGAACAACAACCCCCAAGCGCTGCGATTCCGTGAGGCTGCCTTCATTGACCAATGCCTCTGAGAACACTTCAGCCAAGGGCTCCCCAATCACATCCCAAAAAGTGCGATAAAACTCATAGGTCAGGCCATCCGACCCAGGCATCTTCCCTTTGGCAGCACGTTTGAGGGCATCCCCCAACTCAGCAGCATCAATGCCCTCCTCCCCAAGAGCCCCATCGCATACGTCCCTATCCGCCAGCGACAACGTTCTGTCCACCGCCCCAAGGAGCTCGCTTTGGGCGTTAGGGTCCGTGTGACGCGGGGAAAACAACCCACCCCGATGACCGCCATCATAAAACCGAGCAATACACTCGCTTGCGGCGGCGCGCCCCGCCTCTGACGCAAGCGAGGCAACCCGTGGCTGCCCGCCCACATCGTATGGCACCTCTAACTCAACTATGGTGGAACCTGCGCGGCGCTGCTGTGCGATGCGGTGAAACCAAGCCGTGCTCGTTTCCCCCCACGCCTCCCATGCGACCCCAGCCAGCAGTGCCGCCTTTGCCGCGTCGCACTCCCTGTCCCGCTGCAGCGCCTGCTGCGCAGCTGCCCAAGCAGCAGCAGCAGGAGGGGAGGAAGGGTTGGCAGCATACCTGGCCGCTGCACTAGCAGCACGCTGTGTCTGCCGCTGCCTCTGCTCCCGCCGTCTCTGCCGCTCTTGCATGCAGTAGACCTGTGTGCGGTCCCGTGCAAAGCGCTTGAAGCGTTCCCACCTCTCCCCGGCATTCAGCTGCGGGGACACCGGGTGCTGCTGAAACCAATGGATGAATCTGGCACGCATAAGGTTCACATAATTTGGATCGGCAGTGAGGTGCGGGGGAAACGCCCAGTCCCCCGGGCCCCGTGGGAGAGAACCGGGTTGGGTTAGTACGACATAGGCCAGGCGATGGTCCCCCGGCCAGCCATCCCGTACGCCCGCTTGAAGGAGGTGTGGGGCAAGGGAGTCAGCAACCAACAAGCGGTCTAGCCGGGCAGAGGAGGAGCGGTCAGTAGAAAGGTACGTGAAGGCCCTGCCACCTGGACAAAGGCAGCGGTAAGTATCCACCAGGCCTAGCTCCTGCTGAATGGGTAGCAGCCCATCCCCAAAACCCCGCAAGCGATGCGTTGAAGGCGCGCCCCCCTGCTGGTCCAAGGTCAGCGACTCTATACAGTTAAAGTCCCCCCCAACCACAAGGTAAGCATCAGGGTACTGCCCCACCCCATCCAAAAGCACGGGGCGGAGGGTTGAAGAGAAAAAGGAGGCCCTATCGGCCGCGGTGTGGGGAGCATATACGCTATAAACTAAGTAACTATGCCCACCAACAGTAAGGAGGGCACCAACAATGCGCCCATCCGTGTCCTGGTGGACAATCTCAAACCCCTCTAGACCCAAGGTGGGGCGCACTAGCAACGCCACACCGCGCGAGGCGACCGAGCCATGTGCCCACGCAGACGGCCCATCGCAAGGCAGCCCCGGCCCGGCCCCCCCTCCCATCCACTGTCGTTCCACCTCCTGGGAGGCACAATGGGTTTCTTGCACAAGCATAACATCAACGCAATCAGTTCCACAGTGCCATGCGTGGAAAAAGGCGCGGCGCTTGCTAGTCGCATTCAGCCCATTGACGTTTAGAGAGGCAAAGGAGAGGGAGGGGGCGGTGGCAACGGCACTCATTTTTCACCGGCCGCGCCGGCGGCAGCTCCCACAGTGTGCGGGCGGGAGCTAACGCGCGTGCGGCAAGGGGAGCCAGGGGGTGAGGGGCAGGATGGGGTTGGGGAAGGGTCACGAGACGAGGCAGACCCCAGGCGTGGCCGACGAGGAGGGGAGCGGCTACGACTGCAAGAGCGACCGCGCCCTGCATCACTAGAGCTCCTGCGTCGCACAGGCCGCTTCACCACCTCTACCCACTGGGGCTCGGGGTTAGGGATTGGGAAGCGGGACGTGGCTGCAGCGGCGAGAACACTGCGCACATACTCGGTGAGTGGACCAACGGCGTCATCCCCCGTCAGCATCTCATGCGTTTGGGTGAACGTGTCAAGCATAACCACCTCCCAGTCCTCGGCACTGATATGTTCAAACCCATCCCTGTCCTCCCGCCACTTGCACCAATCCTCCCGAATGTGTTGCGGAACCCCCTCCTCTACCTGCCCCGAGTCTGACAAGGGGGAAAGCGGCGGTTGCGCTGACAGCGACTCCAGCTGTTGTTGCCGCTGCTGCTGGCGCCGTTGCCGCTTTGGCAGCGGTGCTACCTGCTGCCGCTGTCGCTGCCCGTCGCCCGCCGACTGGTCAGCTTGGCGCTGCAAGGAAGGCCGCAACGCCGCAGGGGAGGTTGCATCGCCGTCCTCGGAGTCGTACATATCCAAACGATCGACAGAGAGCTGCGAAACAGAACTTGTACCGCCCGTGGGCGGGGGTGGAGAGGGGGGTAGCCGGCGCGGTGGCTGGGCCTGCAGTGGAGGGGGAGCAGCAGCGGCGGCGGGGGGAGCAGCGGCGCTGGCGGGAGAAGCAGCTGCGCACACGGGGGGAATCGGACTCTTGGGCGGCCCACCCGGGGCGTGCACTGAGATGCGGGCGGGCGCAGCGCCCTCCCCCACAAAGAGGAGGGCAGGTAGGCCAGTTAGGGTTTTGTCTTGCTTGGGGGCACGAACCTTAAACACCATAACCCCGGACACCCCCCCTGCTGCAATACCTCGCGGCGGCGTGCCCGCATGCTCCGACACAATGCCAGCCTCACCATACCCGAACGCGGCCAATACAATCGCCCCAACCCCCTCTAGCTCTCCCCACCAAGGCCAGTCATACACAGTTACGGTGGTTGTGACCCAGTCACTGGGCAAGACAAGGCGCTTGCTAACTGAATGCAACGCCCCTCCCAACGTCACCTGCAACACGTCCGGTTCGTTAAGCTGACTACGCGCCTGGTCTCCAGCGTCATCCGCCTCAAACACCAGCATGAGGTCCGGCGCCCGGCCCCCGCCCCGGCCTTCCATCCTAATCCTAACAGAATTCGCTAAGTTCTCCCCCACCAAAGAGAGCACTTGACCTGCAACGGAGTGGAAGGCGTCCATTACGGGTGCGTGTCCGCTGCTGTCGATGCACTCGCCCACGTGCACGCGCAGCGCGGTACCGCGCTCGCCCGCACCGGAAGGCGTGGGCCTTGGGACCAGCCGCGCGCCCCCCTCCTGCAGCCTCCCAAGCCGCTCCAGCAGCTCTGGGTCGTAGCAAACCTCTTGCCTGCCGCCTTGGAAGGGCGCACCATGGCGATGCACGCAGGAAAGCGGCCTGGGCGGCCTCTGCAGCGGCGCCGGCGCAGCCCTTGGTAGCAGCGGCGGCGGGCAGCCCTCCCTTGGTCTGCTGGGCCCAGCTGGCGCCCACCGCGGCGGCGATGGCGCTACAGCCGCTGCCGCCTTCGCGTCCTGCCATGCTACCAAGGGCCTCCTAGGTCCCACCATCGCTGGCCGCGGCGGCGGCGGCGGCGGCGGTGCCGCTGCGGTAGCCGGTGTCAGCGGCAGCGGCCGGTCCTCCCTCGGACTGCTGTACCCAGCTGACGCTCGCCGTGGGGGCGGCGGTGGTGGT
The DNA here is from genome assembly GCA_032275025.1 of Enteromius treurensis. Classification (NCBI taxonomy): domain Eukaryota; kingdom Metazoa; phylum Chordata; class Actinopteri; order Cypriniformes; family Cyprinidae; genus Enteromius; species Enteromius treurensis. The sequence goes on along the minus strand of JAUCMU010000964.1, from coordinate 2,073 downwards.
ACAGCCCCTGCCGCCTGCATGTCCTGTCTCGCAGCTAAGGGCCTCCCGGGCCCTACCACCGCCGGCCGCGGCGGCGGCGGCGGAGCCACTGCGGCCGCCGCTTTCGCGGCCCGCCTAGCCGCAGGCCCCTTGCTCACGCACGACGAGCACTCCTTGCTGGACGAGGGCGTAGTGCGCGCTGGCGCCGTCGCCACGGTCTTTACCGGCAGCGTCGGCGTGGGGCGCGCTGGTACCGGTGCTGTCCTCTGCTGTCTCCTGGCTGGGGCGACGTTGGCGCCCTTAGCCCGCAGCCCCATGTCAGGCAGTGTGTGATGGAGGCTATTTCCGTGGTGAAGAACGAAGAGAGCGGTTGCCAATGCTGTTGTGGGGCTCGCTGTTGCTGGAGAGGGCACCAAGGGCGGCTAGCCCTGCGGCATGCTAGTCGTAAAACACCGGCACGGGCCTAGTCAAGCCGTTCCCTGCCTTCCCTCTAACCAGAAAAGGCGTTTTTATTGTTAAAAACGTCCATATCGAAGGTTTCGGGAAGGTTGCAGTACCCCCTTAAAGATCGGCAAAAAAGATCATGACATGCCGAAGGGACCACAGCGGAAGCGCCCACCCCGCAAAACGCGAGAACGGCACCGACGCCGTAGAAGATAACAAAAACTTAAAACATTTTTTTTCTAAAGTTTCTAAAGTTTCCACAGTTTTTTCAGCCGGACTTAGCCTGAACTGACGTCGATAGGGAGGTTTTGCTCCTTCAACGAGCGGAATAGTGTGATCCACCGGCCGGTCAGGTGGCACACCTGGTGGGACATCACCCAACACATCAGGGAACTCAGCAAGAACAGCATCAAGATCAGATTGTGGGACCAGTCCTTGCCCGCTGAGAATAGGTTCACCAAGCGGCTCCTCAGGAGACGCGTTCTGTAGGGTAAGACTTGATATACCCGACTCAGGATTGCCCTGTGCATCCTTTGTATTGTCAGGCTTTTCTCGGACCTGAGCAATAAATGCACGCCGGCCTTTACGCAGTGCACGTTTTGCCTGCGTTATAGTCAACAATTTCTGTTCCTTTTTCACATGCTCCCCAAGCAGCACCTCTTCGGGTCGCTGGCATGGGATGGAATATTGTTTGCCAGTACTCCATGTAAGGAGACGGCACTGGTCAAGATTCAACGTGGCCCTGTGAAATCTGAGCCAATCATCGCCCAAGATTATGTCAAAACTAGGGTCCATCTTGACCACATTTAGGGATACACATTCCCTCAGGCCATGTAGCTTCAAGCGACCAGTGACCTTGCCTTTGGACTGTGTGTGGTTGCCGTCATATGCAGTTACAGATTGCTTTTTGGAGCAATCAATTGCCATTTTCATTAAATTAACAGCGTTCTCGGAGATGAAGCTGCCAGTTGAGCCAGTATCAAACAAGACCCTCACAGGCCTGCCGGCAAAAGCACCCATACATTGCATGGACAAATCCATGCTTACCCTAACAGGGGGGATTTCAATGCCCTCCTGTGTAGGTCTCTTACTGCCCACAGCAGCAGGAATTGCAAATCGGCATTTTACAGGGCGCGGTCGCAGTTTGGGTGGATCATACCACACGTTTACTGTCCAAGGAATACCAGGCATTAGCTCTCGCTTGCCCGTCAATGCATTTACAGCAGAAAAGATCCTTGACCCTTTTGGGTATTGTTTCAACAACGACATTTTCTTTGTATATCGGTTGAATGCAGCTCCCCGCCAAGCAGGTAGCACAAACACACCAGTGGTGTTGTATGGATCTTTTTCTTTTTCGTCACAATAATGGGCCAGCATAACATCAGCTTGGCTCCAGTCAAAGTTGCCAAAGACATGATGTCCGGCAACAGGCTCCTCTTCAAAGGGCCTTGCTGGGGAACAGTAGTTCTGGGGGACAATGACACAATTGCTGCCATCTTCATTGGCTGCTGCTTCCAAAGTAAATTTCTTACCAAGTTTTTTTTCAATAAGGTAGATTTCATTTTTGTCAAACATTCTATCACAGCCCGGCTCAAACATGCCGACAACCAAATCAGATGGTTGTTGCTCTTCAACGGTATGTCTCTCTAC
>JAUCMU010000963.1:0-10079 GCA_032275025.1 Enteromius treurensis | reverse complement strand
TAAATAATTATTTCAGGGCTCCGGTCACTTCTGACCGTGAGGTACCCGAGTGTGACCTGACGGTGAGGAACCCCAGAGGGTTTTAATCAAAACCACCTGATTCAGATCATCTGCTCATTAGTAGAGACTCTGTGGGCTGAAATGGATGTATCAGACAAAGGAGAGATGCAAAATGAGCTGTGTTGGGGGGCCTCCAGGAACATGACGAGGAGCCGCTGGTTAAGAAAAAGGTTTCGATGACAGATAGAGGGTGTCATTGGCATAAAAATGAATCTGTATACCGTATTCCCTGAAAAAGTTTCCAAGAGGCAGTAAACAAATGATAAATAATAAAAGGCCCAGAACTGAACCCTGTGGGACACCTGTAGTAATGTGTGATGACTTAGGGTGTATTCCCACCTGCCTTGTTTGGTTAAATTCAATCAAACTCAAGTTTGTTACCCTTATTGGTGTGGATCTTTTGGGCAGGTGTGAATACAGCAATTGCACTCGGGTCCAGACTATTCTACCGTACCGAGACCCAGGCTGAAGAGGTGGTCTTGGTCCGGTTCCAAATGAACTGGTATGGTTAAATGCAGTGATTCTCTTTTCTATTCCAGTTCATGGCAGAATATCTGATGATGTCCACTTTGCAGGACACATATGTTCGAATAGAAAAGAGCAAACTTATACATTCCATTCAAAGTGGATTTAGTATGCCAAATTGTATTTGTTTACAGCGCAAATACATGAATGAATGAAGTAAACTTTAACGGATTTCCCCTGCTTGGTAAGTAGGGAGCAATGAACACTGTGTAGGGACTATGTTGATCGGAACCCAGTTCATGTACTGAGCTCTCTTCTAACGAGCTGATTATCAGAATCAGGTGCGTTAACAAAGGGAGACATACAAAATATGCAGAGCAGTGGGGTGCGAGGATTAAGAACCGCTGGTTAAATGCATGAACCAAGGAGCGGATGACTATTTTATTTACAATTTCTGGTTCACATGCAAAAAGAGCAGTGAAAGCGAAAAAAATCAACATTGTATTCGGTCTGAACCAAAGCAAGTGAACTAGCAGACCTTGCAGGTGTGATTACACCCTTAGATTTATGAGCCAGTTGAAAAAACTGAGTACGACCCAAGAGATATAAACCAATGGAATGCGATCTATCTAATAGAATTTTATGGGAAATGGTGTTGCATAGATAAAGGTTTTGAGTCAGCAGCTACCAATACATCTTAGAAATGTTGACAAGTACTATGACAAGTATGAAAACCTGATTGGAATTGTTCATATAGATTATTAACTGAAAGATGATCATGCACCTGAGCTGCAACAACTATTTATTTCTATTATTTCTATTTATACTTTCTTTACGATTAATGACACTTCTTTTGACGTTTTGCATTCAGACAATCCACTGTATATGAAGGACACATTTATAAAGCACTCACAGAATGGTGTTTGTGATAGTCTGGAGGTTTGTGAACTGGGAATTCAGATGTTACAAGTCACTGAGGAAAACCATCAGGCCCTTGAGTACTGCACCTACTGACTACAGAGGGACTGATCCCGCAGCCACTTTGATGTAAACAAGGTTTTTTAATGGTTTATACTGTAGCTTCAAAGAGTGACCTTCTGACTTTATCTTCCTGTCTGACTCACTCTAGCTTTGAGTAACTTCTAGTACAGGACGATCAGGATGAAAAGATGGCGACCATGCTCTTACCAGCGGGTCCTGATGGCTTGCGACCCTACACTCGAGAGTCTCTGGCAGCCATCGAGCAGAGGATCAGCGAAGAGCAGACCAAGAACACGAAGGATAACAAGACGGACCCGGGGAACACGGAGGAGCCCAAACCCCGCGCCGATCTGGAGGCTGGGAAGGTGCTGCCTCGTATCTTTGGCGACATCCCCACAGGACTGGTCGGAGTTCCGCTGGAGGACATCGACCCTTTCTACTTCAAAAATAAGAGGGTGAGTCAGCCTGAGTTCACAAGTGGCCTTCAGATGTTTTAGTGCATCTTAAAGGAGCAGTAAGTGCTGTAAATGAAGTCTAATGGATGTGAAGTTCATGTTTTTGGCTGATGATTGCCGCAGTCCTTGAATAGACGGATGTATTTAAAGAAACGCACATAATGATTTTTCTGAATCATCTACCTTGAATGCACTCATGCATTCTTTCCAATAGGTAAGAAAAACATCAGTTTAATTAATATACAATCTGGAAAGCAAAATCTCACAGATTTGCCAAGATAAGTTCTGCATCAAAAGTCAATATGAAATAACATTCCTCATCAAACTTTTTCACAAGCTAATATTTTGAATGGCTATTCACACTCATTTACAGACTGTATTAGCTCACTTAAGGAGTTTATACTTATACTTTATACTCATTTATAAGTTAATACTTAATTCAAAACCTAACCTTCCTAAAAAAGATTTTTTTTTCATTAAATGGCTCATTTTGATTTTATGTTCATTCAGTAGATTTCATTCACAATCATTTACACTGCAAACAAATAAGTTCTTTGTTGTTTGCCATTAGATCAAATCTTAAATCAAAGTACATTTACTGAACATACAAATGACACTACTCTAGTTTTCTGAGAAATATAGATTTTTGATTTAAGAGTGTTTAAATATTCATATGCAGAAACGCATCTCACATAAGAAGAAGAATATAGAGGACTGTGACTGACCAATCAGAATCAAGTATTACAGACAGCCATGTGATTATCTAGCCTGCTTCGACTATTGCATGTCTGATGCAGATAATAATATTGGCCAGTATTTTCACTGATGTATTATGTTATATCAGTATGATTAAAAAAATTATACCTGCGTAATATACCTACGTGTAACTGTACCTCTTTATTTGTTGTCTTTCTCTTTTAGTCTAACCGTGCCTACTTGTATAATTTGCGCATCATACAGTTAAAAACCTACTGTTCAAGAGTTTGGATGTATGTTAAACAATTTTGAAAGAATATAAACAAAACTACAATAAAAACAATAATATTTTAAAATATTATTACAATTTAGAATACCTGTTTTTAGGTCAGCGTCATCAGCTGCTCAAGAAACATTTTGGATTATTAACAGTAATGCTACTTTATATCTTTAAGAAAACTGTTCAGGTTTCTTTGATGAAAAGGAAGTTTGAAAGACCAGCATTTACTTAAAAACAGAAATCTGTAATATTATAAATATGTTAACTGTTGCTTTTAATCAATTTAATGCATCCTTTGCAGAGTAAAAATATCAATATCTTACAAAAAAAAAAAGAAAAAATCATACTGACCCTAAACTTTTGAATGGTATTATGTGTATACAGTATATAGCAGCAGAAAAGTGCCATTTCATGTGTCCTGATTGACTGTTTTCTCTTCTTTTACAGACTTTTATAGTACTAAACAAGGGAAAAGCCATCTTCCGCTTCAGTGCCACATCTGCGCTCTACATATTCAGTCCATTTCACTGCATCAGAAGAATCGCCATAAGAATCTTAGTCCATTCATATCCTTCCACTGCCTCTTAGAAGAACCTTTCTCTATGTGTGCGTGCTTACTGCTTGGAGAATTACAAAGAGATTTGGTCTGTTTACAGACGTGCTTCTGAATTGTGTTTAATTACTTGCACAGATATCAGACCAAAAAATTCTCTATTTGCAAGACATTTTATAGATCTGGTTTCAATAAGCAACATTTTAAAAGCCAGATAAACTTTGACCTGGGCCAGTATGTAACCACCTAGTACAGGTAAATACCACATATTCTCTGGAAAAATAAATAGTGTACCAAATGTAATGCACTAGCAACCATCAACAATATAATGGCTTCTGCATTATATATATGATCAGACAATTCAGTAAAAAGCATTTAGCTTTTCCCATAAGGCCTCTTAAACTAATCATTATTATCAAAAGGCATCAAAATCCAAAAATCTGGCCCAACAGCAAAATGATATCCAGCTGCTCACACTTTGAGGCGAATCTAAAATGCTTCCCATCAGAATTCTATTGGATTTGGTCTTATTTCTGAAATAACCCTGTAATGTTCTTCTCTGGCATCGCCAACCAAATCCGCTGAGATTCCTCTTCTAATTCTAAGTGATTTGGTATCATGTGACAGCTGCACGTTACAGCGGGCCGCATGCACAGATGTTTTGAGCGTCTGCAGTCGTGATGCACGCAGGCGTGCCAGCCGCTTCTGTGTTCAAACTATTAAAACCTATTTAGCAGAGAGACGGAAAGAGATTTATTACAGACTGTATCACAATGTCGCTGCGCAAAAGGCAACACTTTACTTAAAACCTTTATATATAGAATAATGCATCATAAAATGTGTTATTTTAATGCATTAATTATGCTTTGTTATGCACCTTATAATTCATGTTAAGTTGAAGGATTTGTCTTTTAAAGTGCTATATTACAAAGTAAAATGCACTAAAACACATGACCAAACAAACAATTTCCAACATAACAAGGAATCTGCAGACATTTTAACACTGGTTACAATTATTTATAAAATGATGCATGCATTTATTGATGCATTTATACATAAAAGCTTCAAGTAAAGTGTTCAATAAATAATGATCCCATTAATCTGTTTACATTGACAAAAATAATTATTATTTTTATTATTTTATTATTATAACATCGCTGACACTGAAATATGGTTATGTAAAAATATTTAATTAATCTGAATTTAAAGACATTTTCAGTTGTTTTATAAACTATTTTATTCAATAAATATTTTTACCATTAAAAAATATAACATTTATTCCATCCCAGCCAGTTGTCTACAAAAAACAGAAAAGTTGTGAAATGCATTTAAATAATCTTTAAATATTTTTTCACAATGTATATTTTCATGCTCCAAGCAATTTACAAAGAAAAAGTTTTCAAAAGTGCTAATAACATAATGTTAAGTCTTCTAAATTACTGAACATGGTTCATTCTAAATTTTCCAAACATTAGTAAGACACCATTGTAGAATGACCCACTTCCCGTTCAGACACTATACCGTGTCCTCTGCCTGGATGTTTATTATAAGCAGTTCAGATAGGGCCAGCGATATCTTGTGTTATCCCCAAATGCCACAGGCTCTGAAAATCCCCACACTGAGTCCATGTTCAGGCTCTATTAAAACCTCAAATACAGAAAACTGAATCACCGGGGTAAAATCCTTCCATATTTTCAGTTATGAAAAATAATAATGACATCATGAATATTGCAGGCTAGCAACTTCTTTAAAAGCTTCTTTAAAGACATGACGCAAAGTCCTCATTTACTGTGTAGCTTGATCGCAAGTTTAACTTACTTTGATGATGTGTCAGAGGATCATCCGTAACTCTTGTCACAGGCACTCATTCTGAAATATAATACATGATATCTGACATTTCCAGGTTTCCAATTTATGCTTAAAACATGTAAAATTTTTAACATAGAATACAACTTAGACAATTCACCCATGTCTTAATTCAGTTCAAGAAATGTAAGTAATTTTAAAGGCATTCTTGATTCAACTCATTTCCTTAACCTGTTCACTTTGTTTAGCTTGTTCATCATGTGCACAATTTTGACAAACTGCTGCTTCATGGCCATGTCGGATCCTCCGCTGTGGACCAAATACCTAGAGTGAGCAACACCCTTCTTCTGTTTTTAAATGTTTATGCATCTTTAAAAATACAGTGGGTATGATGTATCTTACTACTACTACTGCATCATTTCGGTGATCTCTAGAAAACTTCTTTTAAGAGATTCTTATTTATTCACTGTTTAAAACTGTTAAAGAACATTTTGCACACATGTTCTTTTTTTGTCTTAATTAAACTTGTCAGTCATACTATAATCAAAATTCAAATCTTTTATTAAATAAATATTTACTTTTATATATTTTTTACCAACCAGGGCTGCGTTTCCCCAAAGCATCGTAAGTCTAAGTACATCGTAGACCCATTGAAACCAATGGAGCTACAATCAACTTAGGCTTACAATGCTTTTGGGGAACGCAGCCCTTGTTGTTTCGTCAAAAAATGAAAAAAATAAATAATAATAATTAATCATAATTTTGGTGATCTCTAGATGTCTGTAATTACCTTTATTAATCATTTAACCCATAAACTCTAAAAGCAGACACAAATTTAATTAAAATACATTGCCCTCATACTCTTTTTATTTTTTAAATAAAATTCATAACCTTAATTACATTTTATCTGAATTCAAAATATTGAATAACATTTTAAAGGTTTTTAAATAAAATGTATTCTATTTAAATAGCACTCAGCTTTCAACTTTTAATTAAGTTTCTTAAGTATGTTTACTGTATATATTGTAGAAACGATATTTTAATTTAGTTTAATTTAAATTTACATGTCTGTTTAGAGGAAGATTTAAACCATCACTTTGGTGATCTCAAGAATATGTCTGTGTTAGATATTGATATTTCCCCCCCATTTTAACTCTAAAAATATAAATAAATCACACTCGCGCATGACAATGTGAACTGTTCATAATACTTTCAAAACGATGCATTTCTAAGTGAAATGGGATATTTACTGAGAAATAAGTGTGCATTCATCCTGATTTAATGTTGACTCTACTGTAATGTTAACATTCATAAGAACTCCAGAATGTGTACACTAATGCTAAAAAGAGTTTTCATCTTAATTAAATGCTTTGCTAAGGTCCTGAGGACCACATTGGTAAGAGCCACGTCTTCACAATTCTGCCTGCAGCATCAGGAATGCCACATTCTCACGATGTCACTTCCTGTTATGTTTTGAAGAGCTATAGCATTACAGCTCATTCACATGGGAGCGTGACAGTGTTAAATTTAAGCTAAAGCTGCATGGAGCAGGTTTCCGGTGTCTAAGCCGTGGCCTAGATTTTAACAGATGACCAGAGTCTCCATATTCACTGATTATACCTCTAGATGCCCTAATACAGCCACGATGACCCAGCTCCAATCAAACATCATATGCATGCGTGAAATAGATTTCGAACAGTTTGAATCTGAGCATGCAGCATGTTAACAATTCACCACTTGCATCAAAATAATCATTGGGCGAATTTTATGCATGTTACTCAACATGTCCACGGCTAGCTTCATAACTCAGTGTAAATTGTTAATGTTTGCTTTTTCATTCATGCAGGAATACATTTACTGGCATTTACACGTTTGAATCTCTAATAAAGATGTTGGCCAGAGGGTTTTGCATAGAGCCCTTCACCTTCCTCCGAGACCCATGGAACTGGCTGGATTTCAGCGTCATTGTCATGGCGTGAGTTTGACATTCACTTTTATTAACCTCATAAAGCCTACTGTATCAGATTTGACATACTAGATTCTATAAATGTCCTCCATCAGCTTGTGAATCACATGTCTTTGTTGAGAAACCTTTACTGATTTTTTATAAAGTAAACGGAAGAATAACTTTCATATTATTAGTAACATTTAGTAACATTTCAAGACATTACTGGGCTGAAGCAACTTATGTTTACTTGATTATCTACACTTCGTGGTTCTGGAAAAATCATGGGAGTATCAAATTTGATCATCATTTAAATTACAAATTATCAGAGTGGTCTGAAACAGGGGTTCACAAATATGAAACATTTGTTGTAATTACTTACCCTCATATCAGTCCAAACTGTATGACTTTCTTTCTTACCTGCAACATAAAAGGAGAAATTTAGCTTATTGTTAATGCTGCATTTATAAGTACAACAAAAGTGGACAGTGACTAATACTACAATGCTTCATAAATGACAAAACAACACCAGAAAGCATCATGATAATAGGTCATATGATTCTTGCATTTAATTTCTTCTAAAAAACAATTATAATTCCCGAAATGTTGGGACATTTTTTTTTATATTGAATAAAATGAAAACTAAAGGACTTTAAAATCAGGTGAGCCAATATTTTATGTACAATAGAACTTAGAAAACATAACAAATTTAAGCCCAACGGCAACTAGCTGCTGCAGGTTATAGTTTATAATATTCCCTTTTAATAATTATCTAGATGTCTTATATTTTAATGATATGCAAACAACGAACCAAATATACTTGTCACATGAGGCTGTCAACTTCCTACTACTACTCCTACTTCATGGAAACATGGCAAACCCTCTCAAAAAAAGAAAATTTTCATGTTACTAAAAAGCTGGCACATGGGGGAAACAAATGGCAGACAAATCAAGAAATTTAGAAAAAAAATTTAAATGGTCCAGAAGCACCGTCAAAGCTCAAGGTTTCGAAGCAGAAAAGTGTTCTATGGTCAGATGAGTCCAAATTTGACATTATTGTTGGAAATCACAGATGCTGTGTGCTCTGGGCTAAAGAGGAGGGAGACCTTCCAGTGTTTTATCTGCATTCAGTTCAGAAGCCAGAATCTCTGATAGTATTGGGGTGCATAAGTACATACAGTATGAAATTTAGTTTTCATTTTATTCAAATTTAAAAATGCCCCAACATTTCTGGAACTTGGGTTGAAATATTATTACTTTGTGTGAAGCAGACAAAAATTTAAGTCACTTTGACTACAATGTTTGTTCTTAGTGGATCTCGTGCATATTCGCATTTGCTGTGCGTGTGAATATATTTTCCTGGAAATATAAACAAAAATGGGCTGTTTTTTTAAAAGTAGATATCAGATCATATTCCCATCAGATGCAGTTATTGAGCTGTCCATGGTGCTAAACACCAAACCAAAGAGACCCAAAACTGCCACTGAGCGTAAATTTCACGAGTTCCCTCTTCCTCATTAAATAACCAATGGTAAGCATGTTTGGCGTACTCTCTAGAGAGCAGGCAGAGAGCTTCGGCTCGGCCCGGTCACCACATGCCCCCCGGGAGGAGGGTGGGAAGGCTTAATTGCTGGGATGGCCAAATGGACTAAATGAGTGATAAGTTTATAGTGGCTTTGAGCGTTGAAGTTGGAACCGGATGTCCCCGACTAAGCGAGCTGAAGGTGACGGGGGCAAGGAATGAAACACCCCACGAGAGAAGAACCTAGAGAGGAACCTGGCTCAGCAGGGCTGGTTCTTCTCTGGCCCGGGACCTGATGGGCGGAGGAGGGATGCAAAGAATGTAGATTGGAGGGAGAGAAAGTCGGAAGAATTTAAAGGGAAGGCTTTAGCTTCTGATAGGGTTATAGGGAGGCAGGCGTCAGCTGGTTAATTAATCGTACGTGCTCCTTCCGAAATGTGTTAGTCAAACATATTAAGCGAGAGAAACTAAGAAAGATGTAAATCAAGGGATGCAGGTATCTAGATCGGGATTTGTCAGGTGACCTAAATATCCAGCATTACAGCTCCACCAAATCAGAGGGGTGGATTAACTGAAAGAGAGAGACAGACTGCAGACTACTGCAGGATGAAAATTTCCCCTCATTAACAAACTGCTCTAGTTCGTCCTTCCAAGCTGTTTTCAAAGTTTAGAAGGTTTACCTCTTCTCATGCTTTGCATCTGAACTTTTGTAGGGTAAGATAAACGTCAGATGCGCTCTTTTGGAAGAAACCTTTACGTTTGTGACCAATGCTCTGACAAAAATAAATTAATCATTTAAACTCAACCATTTATGACATTGTCTGTAATCACACACAGCGAGAACAATCTGCTGGTGTGTGACTGACACCAAAACATCCACTCTGGTATTAATTTAGCAAAATGGTCAAAGCTCATAAAGCCCAGCTGATTAGATTATTGTGATGCCTCTTTGGGAGATGGAGCAGATTTCAAATGTCACATCCTCTGGCAAAAACACTGACTAGTGAAGTACTTTAGAAAAAGAAGACGTTATGCTGTATGCACAGCTTGTGTGAAATGTGATTAACACAGAGAATTATTTTAACAAAAAGCAACTAAAAAAGAAGTCTATAATGCAGTGTGGTTAAAACTAGTGTGATAAATCAATTAGCCTACTTACCTTAAGTTGGTCCTGGAGTGGTCCTGGAGTGCCGATGTCCCTGAAAAAAAACAAAACCCTCATCTGCCTGTAGCCCTGGTTATCCTGAAGACCTTGATTTGACATTATTGTTGGAAATCACAGATGCTGTGTGCTCTGGGCTAAAGAGGAGGGAGAC